>JACXGM010039531.1:0-10550 GCA_016801145.1 Umbra pygmaea
CTGAATAGGACGCACCTGTGTGCGTAACGAGGTCAGTGACCATAGAGAATGATAGAGGGCAACATATGGTAAAACTGAATAGATAACTCCTTAAAGCAAAAGGTCAGGCATACTACAACATAACAAAACAAACAAAGTTTCTTAATACTCCGGGGAAGCGGAGCGCTGGATAGGATGGGGATCCGGGGCATTCATGATAATATCAAACTGCATAGAGGTTGGGTTTTTGAGAACAGCATTGTCCAAATGTTTAGTTTCTATACTATATAATATAAAGCATCAACATTTTCCTGGTCAGATGTGTTTTTGCTATAGTTACACTACAGTATATTGATCAAAGGCAACTTACCGCATTATCATCTAAAACACAAGTATCAACGTGTAAGGCAAGAAGCTGCAGTGGCATTGAAACATTGTAACTCTTACAAGTGGATTTAGGCATTTTAGCAAACTCAGATGCATCAGGGGAAAGGGAAGATGTATCAATTCTGTCTTGTAAGGGAACGATGTAGAGGGTCTGCTTCCCATTGCTTGAAGCGGTTTTCAGTAATTTGCCTGAGTACCCCTCAGACTCTGGAGATACAATTGAAATCTTCCTTTGTCCACCACCCGCTTGTATGAAATTACATGAAATGTGTCAACAGTGTCAGTTTTACATCTCTAAAGTGTGCAAACATATGCACACATATAGAAGAGCAAAATACATTAATAGAAAACATGGACAACAGTTGTGAAATCAAAGTCAACTTTAAACAGGTGATATGTTCAAAATGTTTCCAATTGTGTTCTTGCCAAGAGTTGTAACAGTACCTACTTTGTATACAATATCTTCTTACAACTTGACATGTGAAGGATAACATGTAATATATATACACCGATCAAACATACATTTCTGACCAATGACAGGTGAAGTGAATAACACTGATAATCTCGTTATCATGGCACCTGTCAGTGGGTGGGAAGTTTTTGGCAGCAAGTGAACATCTTGTCCTCAAAGTTAATGTGTTAAAAGCACGAACAATGGGCAAGCGTAAGGATTTGCGCAACTTTGACAAGGGTCAAATTGTGATGGCTAAATAACAGGGTCAGAGCATCACCAAAACTGGAGCTCTTGTGGGGTGTTCCGGGTCTGCAGTGGTCAGAACCCATCAAAAGTGGTCCAAAAAGAAGCAGTGAACCGGCGACGGACATCGGCAGCCGAAGCTCATTGATATTGATGCACGTGGGGAAGAAGGCTGGCTTGTGTTCCGAATCAACAGACAAGCTACTGTAGCTAAAATTTCAGAAAAAGTTCATGATGGTTTTTACAGAAAGGTGTGAGAACACACAGTGCATCACAGATTGTTGAGTATGGTGCTATGTAGCCACAGACTAGTCATGCTGCCCATGCTGACCCCTGTCCACTGCCAAAAGGGCCTTCAGTGGGCACATGAGCTTCAGAACTGGACTATGGAGCAATGGAAGAAGGTTGCCTGGTCTGATGAATCACATTTTATTTTACATCACATGGATGGCCGTGTGCATCACTTACCTAGAGAACACATGGCACCAGGATGCACTATGGACAGTGTGATGCTTTGGGCAATGTTCTGCTGGAAAAACTTGGGTCCTGTTACTTTGACACATACCACCAACCTATGCATTGTTCAAGACCCTGTACACTCTTTCGTGGAAATGGTATTCCCTGATGGCATTGGCCTCTTTCAGCAGGATGATGCGCCCTGCCTCAAAGCAAAAGTTTTCCGTAATTGTTTGAGGAACACAACAACAAGTTCAAGGTGTTGACTTGGCCTCTAAATTCCTCAGATAGGGGTCAGATGGCTCAGTAGATAGGGAGTCGGAATAGTGATCGGAAGGTTGCCGGTTCGATTCCAAATATCATTGTGTCCTTGGGCAAGGCACTTCACCCTAACTTGCCTCATGGAGAATGTCTCTGTGCTTGATATACGTTGCTCTGAACAAGAGCGTCTCTTAAATGACAGAAAAAAAATCTCAATCCAATGCAAAATCTATGGGATGTGCTGGACAAACAAGTCCGATCCATGGAGGCACCACAGCACACCTTCAGAGGTCTAGTGGAGTCCATGCCTCGTGGGTCATGGATGTTTTGGCAGAAAAAGGGGGACCTACCCACTATTTGGTGGTGGTCATAATGTTATGGCTGATCGGTGTATAAATAGTCCAAGATGGAGGAGTAAAGGAGCTTAATTGAAATTAACATGAATTCTTAAGATTGTGGAAAACATTATTGCACAAACACAATAAATGCTAAATTAGCTACATTTAAATATATATTTTCCCTGTAACGTTTTTAATAAAGAAAAAAAATACTTGCAAATACATCTATAATAAATAACAGTATTAATAATAATATACTACCAGTTGCTTTGTAACAAAGCCAGCCACCTGACAACTCTGACATCTTGGGGTACACCTCCTCAAGGACAGTATTAATCTGATGAAGAATTGTGGTTCAAATTATTTGTAATTCTATCCTTAAACATCCTTTCAAATATACAATGTTCTGTAAAAAAGTTTTATTTTAACATTATCAGAGATAATATGGTACCAACCTCACTGTGACATGCATTTTCTGCCATTAAAATGACCCTTCTACCAAGCCCTGCTTGCAGGGGCCTTAGCTCCTCTGAGGCTTTGGGTGTTCTGTCTCTATTTTCTGGCATCAGATAGAACTGAAGGGACACTTGCTTGACCGCAGAAACCCTTGGTTGTTCTGGGAACCTCCTTTTCCCATGTTGCCGATCTCTGCGGAACATACCTGGTAATGATCTGTGAAACGGAATACCAAATAGCATTTGATAGGGTTTAGACCAGGATTCATCGACTCCGGTCATGGAGGGCCGAAACACTTTAGAGTTTGTTCTCTCTTTCTAATAAGGGACTGGTTTAGACCTGTGAAAGCAGGTGATTGCAATAATCTACTAAGTAAAAGCAAAATTCTGAAGTGTTTTGACCCTCCAGGACTGGAGTTGGTGAACCCTGGTTTAGGTCATTACCTTATATCCACATTTCAAATATTAGTGACATCATTCAATTTAGACAAACAAAATAAGGCAAAAAAAACCTTTGCATTTCTTGGTGGACAGTTGGCTGTCCATTTGGACCTTCAGGTAGAACACTCGCCCCAGGTGGCCGACTGACCCCTGGTAGGACACTTAACCCAGGTGGCCGACTGACCCCTGGTAGGACACTTGACCCAGTTGGCCGACTGACCCCTGGTAGGACACTTGACCCAGGTGGCCGACTGACCCCTGGTAGGACACTTGACCCAGGTGGCCGGCTGACCCCTGGTAGGACACTTGGACCAGGGGAACCACTTTGTATTTGGGTGATGCTATCAACAAGATTGTGGACAGCACTCTCAATTGCTGCACGCTGCTGCTCCTGTTAAAGAATATAACATTTTAAATAAAATGTATCTATAATTACATTGAAGTAATTGGTAGGTGATACAGCTGTAATCTCATGTAAAAGGCAAAATGTTAACTTGCAGTCCCAATTCCTATCTAGTTACTTTACATTTGAGTAATTTAACTAGTAGACATTATAACCTAGTTTGAATCTCATGTAAAATGTGAAATGTTAACTAGCAGTGCCAATTTCCTAGCTAGTTACTAGACAGTTTAGTAATTTATCTAGTAGAGTACACAACCTAGTTTGAATCTCATCTAAAAGGCAAAAAGTTAACTAGCCGCGCCAATTCCTGTTAGTAGATTACATTTGTTGTAATTTTCTATAGTAAAACCTGGTTTGAGCATTGACCTACAGTAGCTAGGTGGAAAAATCACCATATATCATGAGCTAGCAAATTACACTGTCGCTATTGTACCTTGCACCAAAAGCTATCAATATTTTTCAGAAAAACATTTACACTGCCTTTTTTAAATCCGTTTTTTTAATACTACATGTACATAAAAAAACGAGTGTTACAATATCGAAAACTTACTTGAGGCAAGAGATGCTGGCCATGCTGAGCAATGGCTTTTCCCGGTTTTTCTCCTCTTCACTAGTAGAAATGATTGGTTGAAGGTCAAAGCACCACGTAAAGAGAGCGATCCGTTCATTGGTCAGAATACGTTTGGGGTTTCTGTTTAGAAACGCAGTGAAACGTTATGCCACATACTAATTGACAAGTCAAAATCATTTTGTCAGTAGCAACGATTGGTTGGAAGTCAAAGCTTTTGGTGGTGGATGAGGTGGGCTTTCCCCCTCACTGTGTAAAGCGCTTTGAGTTCCTTGGAAGAAAAGCGCTATATAAGTTGAATGCATTATTATTATTATTATTAAAGCACCACGCTAAGAGAGCGAGCAGTTAATTGGTCAGAATACGTTTTGGGTTTCTGTTTGGCAACGCAGTGCAACGTTATGCCACATACTGATTTACAAGAAAGAAAAAAAATTGTCAGACGCTAGTGGAATTTTAGTGACAAAACTCTGCGCGTTGATTTTTTGTAATTTTGCAAGAATAACTTTTGAGACTTATTTTTTTATAACTATAAAAGTAATTCCAAATGTGCAAAAACTTTTTTAATGCAAAACAAATTACAAATTAAAAAACCTTCGTACAAAACTATTTTTCTAAGTAAAAAACTAATTACAAATAAAAAACTTTTGTACAAAACTATTTTTTTAAGTGAAAAACGAATTACAAATAAAAAACTTGGATGCAAAACATTTTACAAAAATAAAAAATGGTATTACAAGTAAAAAACTAATGTCACTGTTTTACCTTCATATCACACAGTTTGTCGTTGCATTTTAATCTTAACCAGTCGTTGTCTTGGGGCCCCAGGCCAGCTCGGGGCCCCAAGCAATTGCTTGGTTTGCTTGCCTTGTCGCGACAGGCCTGATCACAATATATTTTCTGTCACTCGTTTCTTAATTACCTAACTCTAGCTAGTTAACGTTGACGTTAGCTCAACTGCAACTTGCTAGGTTTAAATAATTTACACCGCGTGTACATTAATTCTCATAATTTTTTCTGATGCATGTAAAAATAAATGTCGATAAATAAATGAAAGTAAATACAAACATACACAACCAAGTTTGTAGGTTGTTCTGCAATTAGACACGTGTGTGGGGGGCGAGAGGTGGAGAGTGCCAGCAACTACAGTGAAATGTGTTTTGCCTGCTGTTCTCTGTTGTAAATATAGATACTGAAACGTCTATTTGCAACATAAATATAGCTTATGTTTTTAACATTTTAAAGGTGTATCTTATTGTAACCAAAGATTTTATTTAAATTATTTTATTTCACCTTTTATTTCTACAGGCTAAAGTAATTCAGAACAAGTTTTGTCCCCATGCTCTGAGTTTTGTCTTCAACTCGTGAAATACATGGTAAGTTAATATTTTTTATCACATTGTTCATCTGGTGCCATATGTACACACATCAACATTTGAGGATTACTGATTTAGCTGAAATGCAGCGTTTAATTATTTTTTGGTGTGAGTCTAAGTATATTTGGTCTTATATATATATATGACCTCCCTGTTAGCAGATTTTCTCCAGTTTTGTCTGTTCAACTTTCGATACTGCGTTTTACTGTTAATACAAACTCATCAGTTAAAAAATTAAAGTCCTTTGGCATTTCAATGGAAAATTTCTACTCTTAATTATAGCTTGGAAGATGTTAGTCAGTGCTGAACAGAACTGTAGTTGGCTATTTGAAGAAACATGGTACATAAAATATAATTTGCTAACCTTTTTTTCTTCTTTCAGTGACGTGTATGTGGCAGTGCAAACATTGTGTCGCAAGAGAGAGTAGTAGGTACAAATTAATTAAACGTTATAAACTACATCATCATTGTGGGAGAGGCCAACAATATCAATGCATATATGTAAATTGTCCATGCACATTCAGTACATGGACTGGACTCCACGCCCATGTCTATAAAGCTCATTCATTGCAACCTACACAGACTGCTTTAAATTCAGTAACATTTAAATGTGAGGTATGCGAATGTAGTGACCTCTATACTGAAATAGATTTTTTTGTTCATATTGGGACACATCTTCGTAGTTGTGAGACAGTTGGCAGTGTATTTCTTGGATGCTCTTTCCAGACAAATATTTACAGTACATTTTACACACACAAAAAGAGGAAGCATCATCCACACACACTGAAAGATTTAAAAACCAGCGTAGTTAAGTTTGTGAATCGCGTTCAAGTATCAGAAGCCTCTGATAGTATGGGGGCTGGCTGTACTACTGATGTGTCATTTGATGAAGTTGAGACTGAGACAGTGACAGAAAGTGATAGCGAAGCTGTTGAAAATCTGCCAAAAGTAATTGAGCGGAAAATAGCAGCGATATTATTAAAATTAGAACATATATTTCATATTCCAGCAAAAGGATTAGATGAGTTATTGGAGGAGTTGCATTTCTTAAGTTCAGCTAGTGTACCTGTCGCAAAGTGTGCAATTGCAGACGTTTTTAAGAGACATAACCTTAATATTGGTCAGGCAGTTGTCGAAGAACTTGCTAATTCTGTGTGCGTTTCTCACCCTGTCACTAAAAGTTTTGAAAAGTGTGGCCCTCTTGCCAACTCTTATAAAAGAAAACAATATTACAATGTACATTTTAGAGTGGGAGTACTTTTTGAGTACTGTTGAGCACTTTTTATCTGTAGATCAAAGGAAGTTGTTTCAATATGTTCCATTATTACAGTTATTGCAGGAAATACTGAGTCACAATAAATTACTGGATAAAGTGATTGAAGAACAAACAGCTCAAGAATGCAGAGAAGCTTTGCATGGTGATCAGCGAGTTTACAGGTCTTTTCGAGATGGTCAAAATTTTCTAGCGGTTGATGAGTTGAGAATTTCCATTAATCTTTATATTGACGAGTTTGAGGTTTCTAATCCTCTTGGGACTTCGCGCAAAAAGCATAAGCTTTGTGGGGTATACTGGGTCTAAGACAATTTCCCGCCTGGCTCTCATTCTGGTCTCTCCTCAATTTATTTGGCCGTTCTTTGTAAAAGTGATGATTTGAGGAAATTTGGTTTCCAAGAAGTGTTGAATCCACTTTTAAAAGATCTGGTAATTTTGGAGGAACATGGTGTGTTCATCAGTCAGTTGAATGAGTGTATCAAAGGCACTGTGAGTTGCGTTATAGCTGACAACCTGGGGCCCATGGCCTGGCAGGTTTTGTAGAAAGTGTCTCTGGTGAATACTTCTGTAGATTCTCTACAGCTAAGAAATCCGAAATTCAGTTGATGACAGCTAGTCGTTTTGAGCTTAGAACGCAGGAACTCCACAATGCACATTTGAAGTGTGCATTGGAAAAAGCAAGTGCATGCTATGGTGTTAAACGTGAATGTGTGTTGAGCAAGAATCTCTCCCATTTTCATGTTACTACAGGCTACCCTCCTGATCTTGCCCATGATCTATTTGAGGGCATAATACCTGTAGAGCTAGCATATTGTTTTTCTGTTTTGATTTTTAAAAAGTATTTCAGTTTAGAGAAACTTAACAATTTCATCTAAACTTTTGAGTATAAATGGGCAGATAAAACAAATCGGCCTCAGGCAATACCACATACTTTCTCAGTAAAAAAAAAGCATTGGTGGAAACGCACACGAGAATTGGGCTCTGCTTCGATTGTTGCCTCTAATCATTGTTCCACTTGTGCCAGAGGATGAACCTACATGGCATGTTGTTTTGGATCTCAAAGACATAGTGGACCTTGTTGTAGCCCCTGTCCACACTGCTGAGTCAATATCTTACCTTGAGTGCAAAATTGAGGAACATCGCCAGAGATACCAAGAGCTTTTTCCCAACAACAATCTTCTCCCTAAACATCATTTTTTGGAGCACTATGCTGAACTGATTTGCCTTTTTGGCCCTCTTGTCCATACATGGACGTTAAGATTTGAGGCCAAACATAGTGTTTTAAAACAAATTGCTCGCCATACCAACTGTTTTAAAAATATACCTCTCACGCTTGCCAGAAAACATCAACTTGTGATTGCCTCTGACTTGCACTCTCTTGACCATAGGACACCTTTGGCGGTAACACGTGTCTCGTCAGTACCAGTAGATGTTTAGCAAAGTGACATTGTAGCTGCTATTAAGCAACGATTACCAGATGAGAACGATGTCCACATTACAAACTCTGTTTCATACAAGGGTATGAATTACAACAAGGGAATGATTCTTGTCCATGGGCAATTATTTGGTCTTCCAGAGTTTGCAGAAATTCTGCAGATTTGTATTTTGCAAGGCCAGATAAATTTTATTGTGAAAAAGTTCTCCAGTTGGTATAGAGAGCATTTTAGAGCATTTGAACTGGACACATCACATGTGAAAGAGGTGGCTCTGATTGAGAATGGGGAACTACTTGATGACTACCCATTAGCTGCCTATTCAGTGGGAGGCCTGCGTCTGGTTTCTCTGAAGAGACACACAAACTTGGAGTAATATGGGAGTAATAAGGAATTTTGTAAGTATTTTTTCCCCATAATCAACCCAATCGTGTACCCATCACGCATGAACTCAGTTAACTTAATGTTGTAGTGGTGTCCTAATGTTGTGATTTTTATTCTTGGTATTGTTGTGGTGTTTTAATGCTGTGAAATTGTGTTGTTTTTAGTTGTAAGTTCTTGTGTTGGTGTTTGTTTACTACAGTGTTAGGTTTTCGTTTCGACAAAGGTGTTAGTCGGGACATAGGGAGGGAAATGGGGAAATTAGCTTTTAGCCTTCTTTGGTACTGCTAAGGACCTGTGTATTGTACCTGTCAAATAGATTAACATTACAAGGCACAGTTGGTCATAAGTGACTTTTTTATTGTTGCATATTTAACTTTTTTTATGTGTGTGTTCAGGTCTCCAAAATGAGCCATCCTATGTGACAGAGGATCATTCTGGGTGAAGATGATGCCAGAAAGCTAATCCTGCCAGGAGGGATACCAGGCTCAATGGAAGAATTGTACCAGACTATAAAGGACAGTTTTGGATTAGAGCAAGATTTTCGTCTTCAATATCAAGATTTAGATTTTTGAATGGAGTTCATAAATCTGTCTGTGGTCTCTGAAATTGATGACAAAGCGACTTTAAAGGTGGTCTACTTCAGGGGCGATTTTAGAAATGGACAGTTAGGGGGGCTCAGCCCCAATAAGACAATGTCCAAAGCGCATGTCTAAATGGGATTTAAAATGTGTCTATGAAGGTGACAACTAACGATTGTGAAACAACCTATGCTTTCATAAGACACACAACCCCCAGAGACAAAACTTTAAACCTGAATAAACAATAAGAGTGTGGGAAAGTCGATTATGTAATCATAGTTTAATGAGGAATATAACTTGGGGTGCACTGCAAACAATGTGGGCAATACAGCTGCTGTTTGTGAAACACCTTGCCTACTTGTCTTGACTACCTGCTAACTCTCTCACCTGGTGCTTGCTCTCTACATCCGTGGCTTCTCAATGCTCTCTCAGTTGACCAGTGGCCACTTCCTCCCTCAGGTTGCACTAACAATCCAAAGCAAACCAACCATTTTACTTCACTAGAAAACAAACAGTTTTAATGTATTCATGTAACAGTTTTAAGGGGATTCATGATTGGGATTAAACCAACTGAAATGAATATCCCTAAATATTGATTATTTTTTGTAAAAGAGTTTACTATGTGGAAAAATATATGCATCCACCATATGCATCTATGGTTGTAAAGATAGCATTTATATAATACATGTACAATTGACTCATGGCTGAAATGAAAGTTTTTTCAACATCCCGAAATAATTATATCCCTGTTCAACAAATAGTTTAGCTGGTTACTTGGGCCTAAAACTACGTAGAACAGGGTTATTCAACTCTTACCCTGTAACTAAAAATGCCAGTCTGCTGGTTTTGTATTCTACTACCTTATCATTAATTGCACCAACTTGGTGTACCAGGTCTAAATAAGTCCCAGATTAGAAGGTTGGAATGTACAAATGGAGTGGAATTGGTTTGAGAGCCAGCATTTTGGGGTGCACTACCATAAGTGTGGACAATACAGAACTATTTTAGAAACTAATCCATTTACTAATTGCAAGCTTCCTCTTGGCTTTGTATTTTTTGTCTTTATTATATGTTCACTCTCTCACCTTGTAATGAACACTCCAAAGTGTATAAAGAACACAGGTTTATTGTAAACAGAATAATCCAAACAAGGCAGAGGTCAGACCGGAATAGCATATATATGGCTAAAGTACAACTAGGGAAATCCACAGGCAGAATAATCCAAATAACAGGCAGAAGTCAGACCGGAATAGCAAATATATAGCTAAGGTAAAACTAGGGAAATCCACAGGCAGAATAATTCAAAAACAGGCAGAGGTCACACCGGAATAGCAACAACACATGAATGAATGAATGCTCAGTAATAAGAAACTTGTACTTACAATACCTCGCAAGGAGGCTATGGATGTGTGTGGCTTATATACAACATGGAGTGAGCAGGTGTGGTAAATCAGGATAATTGAGTCCGGGTATGGGAACTGTAGTTCTGAGGAGGCATGACTAGGGAAGCTGTAGTACTGT
>JACXGM010039532.1:0-10550 GCA_016801145.1 Umbra pygmaea
AAACACAGTGGACCAACACCAGCAGCTGACATGGCACCCCAGACCATCACTGACTGTGGGTACTTGACACTGGACTTCAGGCATTTTGGCATTTCCTTCTCCCCAGTCTTCCTCCAGACTCTGGCACCTTGATTTCCGAATGACATGCAAAATGTGTTGTTGTTTTGTTGTGCTGCTTCTCTGTAGCCCAGGTCAGGCGTTTCTGCTGCTGTTTCTGGTTCAAAAGTGGCTTGACCTAGGAAATGCGGCACCTGTAGCCCATTTCCTGCACACGCCTGTGCACGGTGGCTCTGGATGTTTGTACTCCAGACTCAGTCCACTGCTTCCGCAGGTCATCCAAGGTCTGGAATTGGTCCTTCTCCACAATCTTCCTCAGGATCCGGTCACCTCTTGTCGTTGTGCAGCGTTTTTTGCCACACTTTTTCCTTCCCACAGACTTCCCACTGAGGTGCCTTGATACAGCACTCTGGGAACAGCCTATTTGTTCAGAAATTTCTTTCTGTGTCTTACCCTCTTGCTTGAGGGTGTCAATGATGGACAGCAGTCAGGTCGGCAGTTTTTTTTTAGGTCGGCACTGTAGGTCGGCAGTCTTACCCATGATTGTGGTTTTGAGTAATGAAACAGGCTGGGAGTTTTTAAAAGCCTCAGGAATCTTTTGCAGGTGTTTAGAGTTATTTAGTTGATTCAGATTATTAGGTTAATAGCTCGTTTAGAGACCCTTTTCATGATATGCTAATTCTTTGAGATAGGAATTTTGGGTTTTCATGAGCTGTATGCCAAAATCATCAGTAGGTCAAACAATAAAGGACCTGAAATATTTCAGTTGGTGTGCAATGAATCTAAAATATATGAAAGTTTAATTTTTATCATTACATTATGGAAAATAATGAACTTTCACAATATGCTAATTTCTTGAGAAGGACCTGTACAAAGAAACCAAAATACATAAGTTCAGAAATTAAGTTGTGTAATAATGTGAAATGACACAGGGAAAAAGTATTGAACACATGAAAAAAGGGAGGTGCAAAAAGGCATGGAAAGCCAAGACAACAGCTGAAAACCATCAGTAATTGAAAAGCAATCCAGCCCCCTGTAAGTGCAAATTAATATCAGCTGGTGGAACTTTGGAACCTAATTGTTGCAAAACATATGATGGCATTGGTTATAGCTGCATTTGTAAGCTTCTGAATGTTCCAGTGAGCACTGTTGGGGCCATAATACGGAAGTGGAAAGACAATCATTACACCATTAATTTGCCTCGACCACGCAGGTGCTCCTCGCAAGATTTCTGACAGAGGAGTGAAAAGAATAATCAGAAGAGTTGTCCAAAAGCCAAGGACCACTTGTGGAGAGCTTCAAAAAGACCTGCAATTAGCCACTGCCATGGCCTGTACGCTCACCTGCACGCTCACCACGCAAGACTCCATTACTGAAAAAAAGCATGATGAATCTGGTTTAAAGTTTGCTGCACAACATTTGGAAAAGCCAGTGAAATACTGGGAGAATATAGTGTGGTCAGATGAGAGCAAAATTGAACTGTTTGGAGTAGTGATGGCACTGCACATTACCCTAAAGTCACCATACCAACAGTGAGGTTTGGAGATGGGAACATCATGGTGTGGGCCTGCTTTTCAACAAATGCTACTGGCAAACTTTACATAATTGAAGGAATGATGAATATGCAAATTTACAGAGACAAATTTCTGACAAAAATCTGCTGCCTTCTACCAGGATGATGAAGATGAAACGAGGGTGGACATTTCAGCAAGACAATGATCCCAAACACAGGGCAAAGGAAACTCTCAATTGGTTTCAAAGTAGGAAAATAAAGCTGCTAGAATGGCCCAGCCAATCACCTGACTTATATCCCATTGAACATCTATGGAAAGAACTGAAGATCAAGATTAATAGAAGAGGCCCACGGAACCTTCAAGATTTGAAGACTGTTTGTGTGGAAGAATGGGCCAAAATCACAAAAGTCATTACCAACAAAGGCTTTTGTACAAAGTATTAAGTGTTCAATACTTTCTCCCAGTGTCATTTCAAATTATTACACATAACTTAGGTTCTGAACTTATGTGTTCTTGTTTCTTTGTATGTCTGGATTACTTGGATTGTTTCCAACATCTGGTGAAAATGTCATGTCAATAGCACCTTTGGAAATATACTTACTGAGAAAAATGGTGGCGTGTTCAATACTTATTTCACCCGCTGTATATGTCCATGTCACAGTTCATGTGTCCATTCCAGCCCTCCCTGGACATCTGTAAATAAATAAAGTCATCTTACCTGTCTGATGATTGGTCTTTAAAAGTTTAACTCACTGACCTGACAGATACAAATCATACAATTTCTAAAAGTAATCATAAAAAATAATTAATAATAGGACATCTCATGCCAGTTACATGACAAAGATATCTAATCAAGCCCTGTATGCTGTTATACTTAATTGTCACAATGCTTTGGATATGAACATTGTTGATTCAGCCATTAGCAACAACACAATTAATTAACCCCAAATTCATTGGCAGCCTGCTGCCAGTGTCTCTAACTGAAGTAAATCGAAATGACTCATGTGAATGGATATCTTGCTGATTAGCTCATGGGATATGATTATTATGACAGGAGAAAAACACTGGAGGAGTAAAATGCTTGAGGTGGTATGCATTTAAATAATTATTATTGAGCTGTCTAGGTTCACAGCTCTCCTTGAGACATGTATCTGATATGCTGTCAAGTTCAATCAAGACATCTTCTGCAGTCCCCTTCCAAACATGAGCCCCAAACAAACAAGTCCTTTCATTTTTTTTGATAGAATATTAATTACTGTTGACAAAGCAGGAGCAGTTCACAAAGAGTTGCATAAAGTTATGAAGGCAGAAATTTGGAAACAAGTATGGCCTTGTTTGAATTCAATCAGTGACATATCGAATGTAGTAATTTAGCAGACATTTTTTGGATAGTAAAGTGACATCCCCCTGAAGCAACTTAAGAAACTGCCTTGCTGAAGGACACAATGACATAATAAAGCTAGATTTTGGTGGCTATTGCAAGATAGAATTTTCCCCTTGGTGAATTTGTGGTGGAAAAGTATTATTTTACGCACTAATGATATAATGTCCAGTTGTTTTGGAGTTAAGTGATGTTTCCAGTTCATGAATAAATAAATTGTGGAATTAACCATGGTGGTGGTTATTCAGTTTGTATGTGTAGCAGTAAAACTACACAATTCTCTATGTCCAACCATACCTTTACCTATTTACCGGTTTACCTGTGACATACACCTGACCCCAGTAAAACTGACAGCCCCATATAAATGTCACTCAACATAAATTCTATCAAAACAACTTTAACACAATGTTTATCAAGAATGCGGTCTCCACAAACATTAATACAGCTCTTTTAAAAGGAGCATACTCAAAACATCAAAATATGTTTAAAGACAGCCCTAACATAGGCTATAATGTTTGTTTAGCTTAAATTCTGAAAACTTAAATTCAGAAAACGTTGGGAAAGGATGGAAAATGCAAATAAAATAATTTGTAAATGGACTTTCACTTGTATTTAAACTAAATGTTTAACGACAATGTATTTGAATGTTTTACCTAGTTTTTTAAGATAAACATTTATCTTGAAATTAATGTATGCAACATGTTTTAAAAATGTAGGAAAAATAGCAATCTCCTGTTCCAGTTCATCCCAAAGGTGCTTGATTGGATTGAGATCTGGTTCAGTGAAGTCATTGCCATGTTCAAGAAACCAGTTTGAGATGATAGGAGCTTTATGACATGGGGCGTTATCCTGCTGGAAGTAACCATTAGAAGATGGGTACACTGTAAACATAAAGGGATGGACATGGTCAGCAACAATACTCAGGTAGGCTGAGTAACTACTCAAACTATGCTCAATTAGTACTAAGGAGCCCAAAGTGTGGCAGGAAAATATTCCCCACACCATTACACCAGCGCCTCCAGCCTGAACCGTTGATACGATGCAGAATAGATGCGAAATTCTGACCCTACCATCTGAATGTCACAGCTGAAATTGACTCATCAGACCAGGCAAAGAATAAACATTTTTTAATGTCCAATTGTGGTGGACCCGTGCAAATTGTAGGCTCAGTTTCCTGTTCTTAGCTGATAGAAATGGCACCCATTGTGGTTTTCTACTGTTGTAGCCCATCTGCTTCAAGGTGGTTTGACGTGTCATGCGTTCAGAGATGCTTTGTTCTGTGTACCTTGGTTGTAAGTGGTTATTTAAGATATGAGTTACTGTTGCCTTTCAGCTCAAATCTATTCTCAAAATCTCAATATCGTCTATTGTTAATTATATGCGAGTACAATTATTGTCTTACCGCAGTTAGCTTGAAACAACAGTGTTTCTCACCACTATGGCAGAGATTTCATTACCAAGCGTCAGGCAGGGAATCCTCTGCAAAATGTGCGTAGTATGGTTCACTAAGGTGGAGGAAGTATGGTAGCCAGAACTGCCAATCAAGCCACAGCTGGACTAGTAATGTCATAGTCAGTGTTGGGTATAGTTACTTTTAGGATTACTTTTTAGTTACTTTTAGTGGCTAATTAAGACAAAATTATCAGGTAAATGGAGTTCAAATCTTTAACAGTGACCTATAAAACAAATAGACAGAGTAAAGAACATCTCAATCATGGTCACCAGTAAGATATGAACTCCATTTACCTGATCATTTTGTCTCAATTAGGGACTTCCCAAAACTTGTGAACTCATAAAGTAACTAAAAAGTAATCCTAAAAGTAACTATACCCAACACTGGTCATAGTGTTGCCCGGGATTTAGGATAGATCATCCAAATCATCTACCTTGCCACAACGCTCTCCAGTGACACCTTGTGTGCTGATTGGGTGCCTGCAAATTAAATCAAGGAAGAATAGATGGTGAGCTTAATCATCCTGTGCATGATTTGACTAAAGGCTTCCATGTTGGATGAGCAGTGCAAAAAGAATTGGTGGCTCAGGGACAATGTGGTTGGATGAACCATGTGAGCGCCCCTCACCATCCTGCATACATGTATGTCCATGGAGTGGCAGAGTCCGTGGGAATTGGGCGGGGAGAGAATATTTTGAAAATAAAAAATAAACTAGATAGGCCTGCATTTTTGAGAAACTGCCATGTGATTGCGTTGCAGCGGTGTGTAATGCAAAGCATCCCAAAAATGTACTAATTTCCAGTGGTTATCAAACCTTTTTGTGACTGTACCACCAGGGGTCACATTAACCATTACCCAGGCAGAAGTGGTTTGCTCAACTATGTTTTTCAACCATCAGCTACTAAACAAGTCTTTAGACAAAGTTGCATTCGGAAGGCCTCACCCAAAACAAAAATATAGAATAATGATGCTATGTCAATAAAGGCAACCGTAACTCAAATAACCACTCATTACAACCAATATATGCAGAAGAGCATCTCTGAATGCACATCACATTGAACCTTGAAGCAGATGGGCTACAGCAGCACAAGACGCCGAGTGGCACTCCTGTCAGCTAAGAACAGGAAACTGATGCTACATTGGGCACAGGCCCACCAAAAGACCCATCAATGACCATTGACCCCTATACATGTTGTTAGGGTTATATTTGTGACTGTCCAAGCTTATAACAAAATACATATATTTTACTCTAACCATAGTGCTTTAAATTCATTAAACAGTTTCTCTACACTCAAGATCTGACTGGGTGTCACTATGTGTATTTGGATGTCTGATAGGTCCCAAACCCCACAAAACTGATCTACACAAATGGTTTTTACAATGTATGTTACGGTGGGAGCACAGGCTTTCGAAACCTGAACAACATTGCCACGGGAAGGTTGACTTTATTAATGTTCAGGAAATAGGGCTGGGCGATATGGCCCAAAATGAATATTTCTATCTATTTTGTAGCTTTATTGACTAATGATATATATTTCGATATTTAGGATTTTCTTTATAAAAAAATGAACATGTGAAGAATTGCAATTTCTTTGTCAAAGAGGTGTGCAAGAAGCAGACATTTTTTTGGATTGTTTACCAATCTTTTTCAATTTAATATTAAAATGTACTTTAGTAAAAGAATAATGCTCAATCATATTAGATGTGTTGATGATGAAAAATATGTCAGCTCTTTTTTGTATGCAGAGGTTCTCAATCTATTTGGTATGTTATCATGACAGTGGCTAACAGTGGGTCACATGAATAAAGAAACAATATGAAATAATTTTATTATAGACAGGCTTGTGGGCTCAAGTTTAGCTGTTCAAAATTGAAGGTTGAGAACCATTGCTAACCTAGGCTACTGGTGATCGCAAATTAACTGCTTTTTTAACGCTTCTTTTTTATGAAGGTTTGAAATAGAATCACTTTTGGCTTAATGATTTCCTAAATTTTTTTGGTGAAATTATTATTTACAGATTACAAAAAAGTAGCCCTATATGCACTCTGCATAAATGTATCTACCAGGTTAAAAAAGCAATACAAGCGATCTAATAAAAATGATGGGTGATATATATTTGAAAATATGTGTCATGCTCAGAGTTGGGTAATTTACTTTTTAAATGTTACTTTAACAAATGTAAAAATTACTTGTTACCCAACTCTGGTCATGCTCCCATATAATTGTGCCTACTATTACGTTTTTACACTTACGATTTGCTCTGATTTTGCTGCTCTGTGTTAATTTAAAAACCATCAGGAAAAAATGATGTTACTGCAGCAGTTTGCTGAATGTCTCTGCTGGAACCACCAGCTTTTCAAATTCTCTTCCACACACTTCTCCCGTTCTTCTGCGTGATCTTGTGTCAGGTGCTGGAAGTTTCTTTGTGTGAGTAAGCTACCTCTGGCATCAATCGTTTTACTGCAGTTATACATGCACAGGAAAGTCTTATGTTAGGCATTAATCTAAAAAGAAGAATTTATCTCAAGTATATTATTTTTACGCTTCAACAAATCTTCATGAGATTGACTGCCTCTTTTAACTATTTAATGTAGACGAGCAAGGCTGTTGGACTGATTAGTAGATATGTGTTACTTTTACATGCATTTAACCCTGACCAAGGACCACTGTGCAGAAAGGAGCTCAACAGAAAGTGCGACGCCGGGCAGTTTTTTTATACCTGGCAGGGAAGAAATGCAGAGAAAATGTTGACGAACAGTGGCCAGCCAGGGGAATTGCAGCCTTACAGATTTCCAATGCCACAACCAATCAACCAAATGTTACAATTAGACAGAACTTGTGATTCATACACAGCAGCTGCTGATGTTTTCATTGCTTTGAAGCTTGCAAAGTCTCTACCAGACTTAGGGTTTGCAGACATCCCAAGTCTCCCGAATGCCATTGTAATTGCAGCTTTCTGACGCCGGCAAATTATATACAATATCCCAAACATTGATTTTCTTGCTCAAACAAAAAATCAATGTCCAGGATATTCTATATCATCTGCGGGCGTCTTAAAATGCGGGAGACTCCCGGGACACTTGGGACGTCTGATTTAGAGATATTTACATATACCGAGAATCCGTCACCTGAGCCTACAAAAAAATATCATTTTTTTAAGAGTAGATGGGTTAACAACGCTGTCGTAGGTGAACAACATGAATATCTTCATGATCAAACAAAAGTGTTACTAGAAAGCTAGCTTCCCGCTAACATTTGCTAATGTTTGCTAATCTGTTCCATGGTGTGATGAAGTCTGGTCACCAACCACTAAGAAATTGTCCCGGTTGTCAGCGATTACTAAGCCAATGTGGTGTTATTATAGCCAGATCATTAACTAAACCCATGTAGCAAGACTAATAAAGCATCCAGCGTATGATTTTAAAAATGTGTATTTGTGTGTGTGTGTGTGTGTGTGTCAGTCACTCATGTGTGTTGTTGGTTAGAATAACAATAGATATCCATAATAAAGGCTAGATGACATAAGGCGGGGTCTCTAACGTCATCACCGGTGGCCATCTTGTCACAGACAAGCTTCGTGGGCTCTATGGTACCTGATGTAAGATGAGTGATCGCAAATACTCTAATCTTGCTGAAATCTTGATGGATTTACAAACGGTTTAGTTTCTTACAAAGGTTAATAACGTGGCTATTATTCTGGATGCTTTATATAAAATATGCAATTTTTTCAAAAAGTATGCAGTGTCATAACTACATCTGACATTTTTAACAAACCAAACCATTTGAAAATCGGTAGAAAATTGAGCAAGTGATGGTTATTTGAAAGTACATGCACCATTAACACACAATGGTATGAGTAAGCGAGCTGTCTGTGGCAAGATGGCCGCCAGGTG
Organism: Umbra pygmaea; assembly: GCA_016801145.1. NCBI lineage: Eukaryota > Metazoa > Chordata > Actinopteri > Esociformes > Umbridae > Umbra > Umbra pygmaea. Next base: position 8,300 of record JACXGM010039532.1, read on the forward strand.
CGGACGTCGACCTCCATTGGCCAGAAGTGCGGACGAGAAATCTAGCCTTTATTATGGATATCTATGAGAATAACCACACTGGGAACACTATACGGTAAGGATACATTAATCATCATGAATTCATGCATGTATTATAATTACTATGTGTCATGTCATTTTCATCTTAAAACACCACTTGACATCACATGCAAGGTATGAATAGAATAATACACATAAAAATGGCTGCCGCTCTGACCATTCTGTTACAATGATTTGAATTGGAATGGCCTGTCTATTCATTACATTTCTATGGTTTTTATCTTACATAAAAGTTTGGTTCTTTATAGTTATTTTACAAAGAAGGACGTAATCAGAAGCGCAGAGGCTGTTGGCTAGAGTGGATGCGCGAGATTTACAAACTGTGTAGGCTGTGGTAGTGGTGGGATTGGCAGATTGCGACAGCTGTACTGTGACTGAGGTTGGCATGGAAGAGAGTTTGGATGGTAGTGTGGATTTTGCCAATGTAGGGGGAAATTTTGAGGAGTCACCATATGTGAGGAGGAAGAAGAAGCATGCACGGGAGAAAGAGGGTGGTGAGTATAGTTCGGGAGAGAGGAAAGGGATAGCAAGGTTACAGCGGAACAGGGGGCCCTGGTGAGCCGGCCGAGCCGGGGCCTGGAGGTGAGCCGGCCGAGCTGGGGCCAGGTTGTCTGTAGCCAGGTCATGATGGAGAAGGGGCAGCATCAGCTGGGTGTCAGCATAGGCTCACTGGTGGGTGTATATGGTGCCACACAGGCCCATGGTTGGGCTACTGCTGACTGCCCTGGCTGCCAAAACGATGGAGACACGGCCTGTCCACATAGCCCATAGCCCCTCCCAAAAACATCATTGGGGAGACCCCAGTCCATCTCCTCAAACTTGCCCTCTGAAGAAAATAGCTCTAACTCCTCCTTCACATGGGGTATTTCCAAGGCTCCGTTGTGGTGGTTTCTGCCGGCTGAAAGCAGTCCCCATCCTCCTCTTCCTCAGAGGAAAACAGGTCCAAGTCATCTACGTCCCACATGGAGGCAACGTGAGCTTTTCCTACCGGCTGCTCTCACTCTGTGTTGGGGAAAAGGAGAGCGCGAGCAGCCATTGCCCCTCCAAATTGAACTCCTCCCCAAGTCAGGGAAAGCTCTCCCCTGCTTTTCCTGCCACAGGTCTTGATGTCTCTCCGTATAGGTTGGTCATTCTGTCATGGGTGTAGGTTGTGTGGAGAAAGGGAGACTGACAGGCAGGTAGAATGGTGGCTTGTATTTAATAATAATGATGGTTCCAGGACACATACACGATCAAGTTGCAGTCAGAACGGGTACAGTCAGAACAAGTGCACAACGGTTATACATAACCTGGTCTGATGAGTCTCGATTTCTGTTGAGACATTCAGATGGTAGAGTCAGAAGTATGAGAACATGGATACATCATGCCTTGTTACCACTGTGCAGGCTGGTGGTGGGGGTGTAATGGTGTGGGGGATGTTTTCTTGGCACACTTTAGGCCCCTTAGTTCCAATTGGGCATTGTTTAAATGCCACAGCCTACGTGAGCATTGTTTCTGACCATGTCCATCCCTTTATGGCCACCATGTACCCATCCTTTGACGGCTACTTCCAGCAGGATAATGCACCTTGTCACAAAGCTCGAATCATTTCAAATTGGTTTCTTGAACATGACAATGAGTTCACTGTACTAAAATGGCCCCCACAGTCACCAAATCTCAACCCAATAGAGCATCTTTGGGATGTGGTGGAACGGGACCTTCGTGCCCTGGATGTGCATCCCACAAATCTCCATCAACTGCAAGATGCTATCCTATCAATATGGGCCAACATTTCTAAAGAATGCTTTCAGCACCTTGTTGAATCAATGCCACATAGAATTAAGGCAGTTCTGAAGGTGAAAGGGGGTCAAACACAGTATTAGTATGGTGTTCCTAATAATCCTTTAGGTGACTGTGTACACACACACACACAAACTAAACATATACTTGATTCCAGTCTCAGTTCATGTGTGGCAGCCCACACTGGGCTGGTCGTTATGGAAAGCCATTTTTGTCAATATTAAATAAATAAATATGGCTATGAAATAAGTCCTGAAATAAATAAATGACACAATAAATATATAAATATTTAAATATAAATATATAAACGCAGTCCAATAAAATATTAAATAGTTTTTTATTTCATAATGGTGTTTTTCAAAGGAAACCTTTTATTTATTTCACTGGAATTTTA
>JACXGM010039533.1:0-10550 GCA_016801145.1 Umbra pygmaea
CACACACACAGGCACACACACAGGCACACACACATTCAATCATCCACTCTCACAGATACACACATACATTTTCTTGTTATCCTTGTGGAGACCAGGAAACCAAATCTGGTTTAGGGTTTAGAGTTCAAACGTTGCACCCTCTAGGGTTTTGAACCGCCATATCCCAGTCAGCATGCTTTTAAATCTCTGGTGTTTATTTCATTAATGGCTGTGCTTTGCTTCCAATTCCAAGAGCTTTATATATCCCACTGGACCTAACTACTCTGCGGAGGGATACATGCATTACCGAAGGCGCTGTTAAACCCAATGGCCCTAACCACAGAGGAAGGATACTATTACTAAGAAATCACTGCCAGGTTCTGTGATTTGTTGATGTGCTTTACAGCCATACAGTATTAATCTTAACACCCAGCATGAACCTTTTCTCTTCATTAATAGATGTTGTGCTATAGAGTGCTGTGAGGCAATTACTGATTTGACCAGTACCAGTAAATGCTTTCTGGTAGAATATTGATCTGCCAGGCAGTGTTTCACCTTTAATAATTCATAATGTCATAACAGAATAACTTAATTGGGGTTCATTTTCACACTGGGAAATGGATATGCGAATAGCAATGTTTTTTGTTAATGGTGTTCAATAGCGCGTTTGGTTGTGTTTCTAACAGATAGGTCCTGTTAGTTATCAGACGGTAGATGGAACATTGTTTTGGATATTATGCAAACATATTTAGCATCCTGAATTAAGAGAGCCAGAGTTTCTCCACACTACTATCTGGATGCATTTATACTATTTATCCTGAGGAAATGCAAGTCAGAGGTTTGTATGAATCAAAGCAGCTGGTATTTCTGTAGAATTGTGTTTGTGAGGGATAACAGAAACAAGAAAGAATTGTGTTATGGTTGTTACAAAACATGTTTTGCTCTGAGTTTCCAGTGACTGGCTAAGGCAGCATCATCTAAACCATAACCTATGTAAGGTGAGATGTGAGAAGATAGTTATGGAGCGATCACTCGACAGCCTTCTTAACTGAATGTGTTTACCAACAACTAAAATTGAAGTCAATAAATCCAAACAAAAACATGCCACTGGCTTCACAGGTTTGTTAAGGAAACAGGCAATGAGAAACATGTTTTTTTACAAACTAAAAAAAGATTTTCACCCTCATTCCAGCAGGAGAAAACACTACTTCAGCCTTCAAAAACCATTGGTTTAAATGTTCACAAAGGCCAGTCTCAAACGTGCAATGATGCGAATGTCCGACCAGTTGAGCATATCATTATATAAGGTAACTCAATCTTAATCAGCCAATCAAAATAATTGATCTAGTTGAACGCATCCAACACTTTCTCACTGAAAGAAAGAGTACCTACCACTAGTCCGGATATTTAGCACTATTTACCACCACAAACTGCATAAGGTCTCATCTCACATGGATGGATTTGTCTTGACTTGATAGGTGGCCTTCTACATTTATCCTGGTACCAACCATACATCTCAGGAGTTACATTTCAGGAAACTATTTAGAAAACAAGAATTACCTTATGTGGGAATATTATTATTATTAACTTTTATTTATATAGGGAAGACATACCAAGAACAGAGTTTATTTTACAGTTGTGCCCGGCAATATTGCAATATAAAAATAATATAAAACAGCAGCCAAAAACTTAAACAGAATAAATATAAAATATAATGAAATTAACACTAAAAACACGGAATGTAAAATGCTAATTTGTCAACAATAAAAGGTCATATAACAGACTTTTAATTGTAGAGACACTAACACTTCTGCTTAAGTTTGCTATGTATATATGGTGTTCAAATGAAGTTTTACCTCATTACTTACCTCATAACTCAGAGTGAGACATTTAATTACTAAGCTCAGGACATTAGTAATTAAATGTCCTGAGCTTAAGGCTGATGGGGGGAAAATGGGGGGAAATTACCAAAAATGTTAAAAATAAAGCGGCAATTGAATGTTAGTCCATCCACAGATTTTCAATTAGGTTTAGGTCAATTGTCATGCTAGAAGGTGAACCATCTGCCCATCTTCTGCTGTCTAGCAGAGGGCCGCAGGTTTTCTTCAAGAATTTGGGTGTACTTGGCATCATCCATTTTTCCTTCAATCCTGACCAACTGCCCAGTCCCCAGTGAAGAGAAACACCCCCACAACATAATGTTGCCTCCACCATGCTTCACAGTAGGTATGGTGTGTTTTGGATGGTGTGCTGTGGTTTTTACCAAACATAAAGCTTACATTTCAGTCCAAAAAGTTAAATTTTGGTCTCATCTGACCATATAACCTATTGCCACATGGAATTAGAATTTTCCAAGTGTCTTTTTTGCAACGTGGAAACAAGACTCAATGTGGCCCTTTTTCAGAAGAGGCTTATTTCTTGCCACCCTGCTATACAGGCCAGCTTTGTGTAAAGCTTGGGATATTGTTGTCACATGCACAGACTGACCAATCTCAGCCATAAGGACTTGTAAGTCCTTCAAAGTTGCCATTGGTCTCTTGGTAGCTTCCCTGATCAATGTCCTCCTGGCTCGGTCATCCAGTTTGGAGGGACTGCCCGATCTAGGCAAGGTGTGCTATACGCTTTTCACTTCTTGCTCTGAATGGTAGTCAAAAGGATAGTTAAAGCCTTTGAAATTTTTTTGTATCCTTCTCCTAACTTGTGCCTTTACACAACTTTGTCCCGGAGCCCTTTTGAAAGCACCGTTCCAACCATGGTGTTTTCTTTGCATTGCAATGCAGGTAATGGACCCATTATGGAACAGTTCTTCTTCTGAAGTAATCAAAACCGCTACAATTTATGTCAGGTGGGGGCAATTCTCATGGTGTGTGATCTGGGAAGTAACTGAATGTGTGAATACAGCTGGCAAAAGTTAGCTTTAATTTATTTCAATTTACAGGGTGTAATGTGATAAAAGGTAAGGATTTTGACCATGTATGATGATTTTCTATAGGCATTGTATTTATAGGAGGGGACAGGTTCTAAAACAGAGCCATCAAAAGTAGTAATGTTAAGATGTTCCAAGCATAGATTTTTGGCTCTAAAAAAACATGTAATTAGTTTTACTTGCAATTAATACAAGTCTTAGGGATATAAGTAAACCTTAGTCTGCCGGAGTGTAAATGCTTCAGTAACAGATGGGGCTACTGCATAAAGTACTGTGTCATCAGCATTGAAATTACATTTACATTTTTAAAAATACCAATAATGTACATAGTAAACAATAACAGACCCAAAATGAAACCATATCTCACGTTCTATTACATTGCAGCTTCACATTTTACTATTATGTTGGTCTTTAACATACATGGTCTATTACAATGTAGCTTCATGAAATCAAGTTAGATTCCATACATTCCTTAGTGAGAACACAGCACGTTCCATGAATTTCATAGCAATTCAATAACATATTTACATGCTAAAGGACAATGGTCATGAATGTGGTGAACAAATATCCACATGCGTACACTGACTTTATTATCCTGTTGCATTCCAACATGCTCATTACCAGAACATACTGCCAGACTTGTGGTAAGGGTGGTAAGGACGCTTGATGAATAGTTAAAAAGTGTTGGATCACATCCAACTTCATCTCTGATTTTAATTGGCTGATACGGATATCATTACAGGATGCAATTAAATGCTAAGCTTGTTATCCGCTCTCCAAGATGAGAAACAAGTCGCCACATTCATCATACTGACCAGACACACATGAGTGTCAAGGATCGTTCTAGCACTTTCTAAAACTTCAAGGGAATATGACACTTCCTATACTCCTTCAGGAGGAACTGATGGTCCAAGTCAAGTTCTTATTGGGTGATCTTTCTGCCTCAGAGATGACATGCTGATATTGCCAATTACACTTGTTATCAAAGTAAATGCCAGTCAGCAACTGCGATGAAGAACTTTTGCTGAGTAATGAGGGTGATGCGCAATCTGGTCCCAGTAAAAAACAGGTATAATCATCCATGTTTCTACATTATATAGTATGTACTGTAGATACATCAGTACAATTACAACAAATGGTATGTACCGGTAGATAAATACCAAAAGTGAAGGGTTTACTGTTCCCCTGAGAATGTTCGGTTGACACTTACTGAAAAATTGCTTTTAAAATTTTTACTTGTAGAATTAATATACATTTTAATGGAGAGAATGCCTAATAATCTTGCAAAGGTAGATAATGAGGACTGACATGTTCAAAGTCTTATGAATTGTAACTGCATATGTTACCGTGCTTATGAATATCCAAAGAAAATATTTCAGGAGAAACTCACATGTTAAAACATGTTTTTTTTCCTCTTTCATAGGCCGGTGGAATGCCTTATTAAATTTGCACTCGGAGGGAGATCTTAAATATGGTACAAAGGTCATTGTGAAATCAATATGTTTAGAGCAGAATATTATCAACAAATTACAGCCTTTCATTGAGCATGTAAACCATGCGGTATCTGCAGTTAACCTCCAGGTGGCAGTGTCTTGGTGCAGTGAAAAGCCTAAATGTCAATATTTGTCTAGCACTCGCTCATAGACTACAATTCCTATTAATATTCCATTGAAAATATTAATTGCAATTATTGATAGACTGTGATGATGAAATACTTGTTTATACTATAAACCCTTTGAATTATGGAAGAAAAGCATTAAAAAAGCTGACACCAGTACCTCCTTAAAAATCTTATCATAATCCAAAATGCATACCTGCAGACCTGCTGGCTTTCATACTACCGGTACTTCGAAATCTTAGCAAATCTCAAGAGGCTGCATGCGCAATAGGCTGCATGCGTAATAGGCTGTATGTGTAATAGGCTGTATGTGTAATAGGCTGCATGTGCATACTCTATAAGAAGAATCACAGTCATACATCAGCCATTACATTGGAAGATTGAAAGCAAGTGGTTTAAATAATGTGACAGAAGTCAGATCATACTGTAAATGAATAAAGTCACACTGCTTTTCACACTAGAACAAGTATATATTATATTCAGTAGAATCTGTAGGCTTACAGACCACTACTAACTACTGTAAGCTCCTACCTTGATGGTAACCTACAGCACGTCCTGTCTTAAAGACTCTGGGCCATAGTTCACCACTTTAAAACTGCACTTCAACAATGTCACTGTTATAACAAGCAGCGGCAACATTAATCATTAATAACAAACTGTCTACTGTACCTCTTGAAAGGACTCTGGGCCGCAATCTTTCCCACTGAATTGACACTCCAGCAACATATCTTCAATGCGGTGTTTGGTGCGGTTGTGGAACTCGTCCAAGCTAAACCTGGAGCCAGGGCGATCGGGCTCCGGGGCCACAGGGAAGCCAGGGGCCATATCCTCTTCAAAACCCAGCAGCTGGCCCATGAAAAGCAGGTCATTGTAGCTGATTTGTGAGCGGCGGAAGTAGTTGTAGTTACAAAATGTGATAGCCGGAAAGGTTATATTTGGTGCATTTCTTTCATCCAGCAATGTGACATGATCGTAGGTCAGGTAATAGATGATGCGATCGTACACCTGAAGCAGGAAGGCAGAAAGAGCAAGCAGAAAGACGATCGCCCAAAACCCCTGTCGCACACTGAACTTCTTGTCTTCTGAGAAGATGTGGTTGGCACCGTGGAGTGAGCAGCCATCGAAGAACGCGGCCAAGCCGTCCAGCTCGTTAGTGTTGTCTTCATCGTACACGTCCAATTCGTCACCCCCGTCAGCTTGGTACTCTTCCCGACTGTCGTCTCCACTAGATTTGATGGCCTTGCGGTAGCGGTCATCGAACATGTCTTTTTCTAGTCTTCCGGGTTCGTCGTCGGCTGAGAAAGAGATGCTGCACATGATGCGGACAGGCATGGTGGATGATGGTTGGAGTGGTTCTTAAAAAAAGAAACTTTAATCAAATGATTTTTTTGCTCAAAGTTTAACAAGCATAGACGGAAAGAAGCAGCAGAGGTATACTGAGGTCAAAGTATTGGAAAATGCCAAGTAAAAAGGAGTGTTAAGTCATACTCTGTGTCCAAATGAGTGATGCCAGAGAGCAATTGGGAATAACAAGTAAAGATTGACTAAACCAAAACCTCCAAGTGTTTTTTTCTGACAAGTGCAGAAAATGTAAAGTGTACCAGCAAGAAGGAGTATCACAAGTACCAAAGCACCTCCCAACTCAGCTGAATCTGAAGTAATGAGTCCGGCCGTTGACACAGAGTCCGAAAAAAGACAGCATAGCAAATAAGACAAAGACAGCATAGCAAATAAGACCCACCCACTGAACATCAAGTCTTTGTCCTCAAATGACCTCAAATATTTCAGTTTTCATGGAAAAAAAAGAAAACGAAAATGGACGAGCGACAATCTAGTCATGTGGAGGAAGGAAGACAGGGGACCGGGTCCTTCTACTCCTAGAAAGTCGCCTCTTGCCTCATTCCAACTCCTGAGGTCAGCCAAGCAGTGTGGGAGGTTGATATGCCCTGCCCTGAGTGTCCTTTCCTTTGTGGTGCAAAAGCCTGTCCATAGAGTGGGAGTTCAGAGAGGAGGAGACCAGGGATGGCTCTGTTAGGGGGGATGACACAGAATACTCCCTGGGAGCCTAGTCACAGGTCCCGGTGTCAGGGCAGAGTTACACCAGGCTGTTACAGGAAACAATGCTTTGACGCATAACAGAGAGAAATAAAGGTCCAGGATCTAAACGATGCAACTCTCCTCACACAGGAAAATAATTTGATGAATAAATTAAAATCATTACAATTTCAACTAATTACAAGAACATTTAAAACAGAATTATTTTAACAGCATTGAACAATTATTAAAAACAACTAGATTTTTTTCTATATTTTCTATAATATTTTCCTCCAAAGATTTCTTTGTGTTCTTTGAGCGTTAAAGATCTTAAAGGCCTTGCACCCAAATACGTCCAATGTTTTTCCACATCCAGTATGTGCCCGGCCAGTCCCTCAGATTTTCTGTCATGGGCCGTTTATTTGTTCCAAAGGTCAGAACCAAATTTGGCTTTGAAGTTCCACTCGATAAGAGTGTCAGCCAAATTACTAGTCCAGCCACATGTGAAGGTACAATCTGTCCCACCACAGACGGAAAGAGCTTCAACGTTTCATCTATGTCGTTGTTTTCCAACAACCAAATGCTTTAGAAATAGTTACCACTCAGAAATGTGTGTGGTAAGGAAGCCATACAGACAACATAGCTGTTTTGAGCTTATGTATTTGAGCATGGTCGACACCACTTTGTAAGTTAATTTGCAAACTTTGTTATTAGGTGTATCAATAAACGCACAACAGACATTTTACAGTCAGTAACCATTAAAACGTACCCCCTTGAAAAACCTTGGATAGATGGAAGCACTGAGTTAGTGAAGGCTAGCTGCCTTTAAGAATTGCAATACAACAGGATATAGTAGAGCAGCATGAAGCCACAGAAGTACAGATTGCTCAGTGGAATTAAAGTAGCAAATCAGAAATATGGGGAAAAAGTGGAGGGCTACTTCAGTGGGATGGAAATAAGGAGTGTGGAAGGGGTTAAATACAAGAAATACAAATCAGCTCACATGGGGGATAACACCTCCCTAACTGAACTCTGAGCCACCAACGGGTAGAGATAGCGAGGGCATTTTTCTGATGGTCACCACAGAAGTTAATCATGTTAATCATTCAAACATGTCAAACTCTGCAAGGCTGCTGGCGGGCCCGGTGGGAATATGTGCAGATCTGCTAACGGGAGTTTTCATTGACATCTTCAAACTCTGACTTGCCCAGGTTGGTATTTCGCTCTGCTTCCAGATTTACACCATTATCCCAGTCCTCAAGAGAGTGAAGGTGATGGACCTGAATGTCTAACGACCCGTAGCTCTCACCAATGTCATTATGAAGTGCTTCAAGAAGAGCATATCCTCTCCTCCCTCCCCCACACACCTGCCCACCACTTCACCAACCACCCTAACAGATCCATGGAGAATACTATCTCCTTCACCAACCACCCTAACAGATCCATGGATGATGTTATCTCCTTCACCAACCACCCTAACAGATCTATGGATGATGCTATCTCCTTCACCAACCACTCAGTATCATCCATGGATCTGTAAATCTCCTTCACCAACCACCCTAACAGATCCATGGATGATGTTATCTCCTTCACCAACCACCCTAACAGATCTATGGATGATTTTATCTCCAATGTCCACCACCCTCACAATAGGAATGAGGATGTGAGGATTCTGGTTAATGACTACTGCTCTGCCTTCAACTTTGTACTTCCATTATTTCTCAGCACAAAGCTTGTAACTCCAGGTCTGCACGCTTCCATGTAGAACTGTGTCCTGACCTTTCTGACAATATCACTTCATCCACAACAATTATTAACAGGGGATCCAGATTCCAGACACGTGTTTGTCAATGGGCATGCACCTGTCTACCGTTGATATAGATATACATTTTAGGTTGTGCTCTTGTGTGTAACAAAGCATCACATAGTGTTCTTCCTAGAGTGCATCCTGGTGCATCCTGGTGCCATGTGTTTCCCAGGTAAGCAAGGAACACGCACCCGGCCATCCACATGCTGTAAAAGAACATGCGATTCATCAGACCAGGCTACCTTCTTCTTCCATTCTGATGCTCACATGCCCATTGTAGGTGCTTTCTATCGTGGACAGGGATCAACATTGGGACCCTAACTGGTCTGCGGCTACGCAACAACCTGCGATGCACTGTATGTTCTGACACCTATCAGAACCAGCATGAACTTGAGCTACCAGCAATTTGAGCTACAGTAATTCGTCTGTTGGATTGGACCACACGGGCCAGCCTTTGGTCCCCGCATGCATCAATGAGCCTTGGCCCCTCAAGCCCCTGTAGCCAGTTTACTGCTTTTCCTTCCTTGGACCACTGTCGATAGGTACTAACCACTGCAGACTGGGAACACCCACAAGAGCTGCAGTTTCCTATTTTTCTTACTGTGATTGTATAATTTTATAACTGTTCATGAGAAAAGGACTTGTCCATGATGTGACCAAAAAGAGTGTAGTGTCCATCAGGGTTCAAATGAGGGGGTCTGGTACCATCCACAATGTCTATCTTTCACTCTGACTATGACTCCAGCAGAAGCAATGTTTTGAAAGAAGATGCCCCTGCCTTGCCACAGGGTGTCACTAGAGAGCATTGAGACAGGGATTACACTGCCGAACTCTCCCTCCCCTAAACGAGCTGTGGTTTAGAATAACTGATGAGGAACTTTGCTAAGGACATGGTGTTCTTCAATTTAGTCAACACACTGTAATTATTTCAGTCCTAGGCCAAATAGAAAATGTAACCCATGATAAATGCAAGGTCATTATTCCACCAGTTCTCTTCATTGAAACGAAATAGAACGCGGAGTAGCAACATCAATAATGCCCAGGAAATATCATGTTGTGCAGAAAATTAATACCTGATGAGAGTAAGACGAAACCACAAATAATTTTTTTTTCTTCAAAAGGGGATAGCCGTACATTTGATTATTTAAAGACAATAAAAAATGTATCAATATATAAAAAACAACTGATTTGATGCCTCCTTTCCTTGGGCATCAGCGCTGTGTCAGTTGCAGGAGCATGCTGCTTTAAATGGAAGGGTTGTGCCTTATAATCTCATAGAGGCCCAGATGGAAACTATATGCACCGACTACTCAACATGCAAAGGTCCAATTTGTCCACCAGATGGCAGCATTGAGTAGTGCAGAAGACAGGTGCCCCAGCCTCTTAATCTATACAGGTGATAATGTCTAAAATGCAACAGCATGTGACACTGTTTCTGAAAGACAACTGGTAGCAAGATGTTTTAGAAGTCCACAGTTAAAATTTCTCTCTGTATCTGTGCCGTCACCCAATGTGTGAAAAAAAATAATCTAAAAAAATAACTGAGCCCTCTCTGTGATGCGTCGTGTTGTTTTTGCAATGTGATTCTTTTGACAGGTCATCATTGAAAATGATTCTCAATCGGTTCTTAATTTGCTGAGAGAGGGAGCAAGAGTGAGAGAGAGAGCAAGAGTGAGAGAGGGAGCAAGAGTGAGAGAGAGACACACACAGAGAGACACACAGAGAGAGAAAGTGAGAGAGGGAGCGAGAGAGAGAGAGAGAGGGAGAGAGAGAGAGAGAGAGAGAGAGAGAGAGAGAGAGAGAGAGAGAGAGAGAGAGAGAGAGAGAGAGAGAGAGAGAGAGAGAGAGAGAGAGAGAGAGAGAGAGAGAGAGAGAGAGAGAGAGAGAGAGAGAGAGAGAGAGAGAGAGAGAGAGAGAGAGAGAGAGATAGAGAGAGAGAGAGATAAAGAGACAGAGAGAGAGAGAAAGAGAGAGACAGTGAGAGAGAAATAACAGCAGCACGATTTGTGACATGTTGCCATGAGGAAAGGACAACCAGATTAGCGCAAACAACATTAGGAACATAAACATACACATCCCTTAATCTACACCAGCCTCACATTATTTTAGTGGTAACTATTTTTTTATTCTCATATGTGTAAATTTGACACTGAATGTGCGATACTGTCTATGTAACAGGTTTAACT
>JACXGM010039534.1:0-10550 GCA_016801145.1 Umbra pygmaea
CACACACACACACACACACACACACACACACACACACACACACACACACACACACACACACACACACACACACACACACACACACACACACACACACACACACTGTCTTTCCTAGAGGAGTGCAGAAATGGACCGGCAAGCCCAATGTGATGTATTTCAAGGGAGAATGCTGAACTGGTTGTCCGAGTTTCAGGTTTATCTCCAGGGTTCATTTTCACTTTGACAGACTTAAATTCATGATTTCTCCAGTTTCATAAGCAACACATGGTGGTTCTCTGACCACATGTAGCCTAGCATGTCCTGAGGTGGAACATCTGTTAGGCTCTATAAAACACATGTGGTTGACCCTCAGTCCAAAAACCTACTGACTCTGCAGGCTTTTGGTCAAGCCCTGCTCAAACACGTTAGAGTGTGTTTATTAAAATGTGGTTTGTTAGAGGGGGAATGAATATGTGCCCACCCAGTAGTTCACCTGGAGCATGCTTACTGCAATGTAACACATTAATAACAATCATTTCACCAAATCGTTGAATTGCTATATCAAAATATCAAGTTCAATGTACATGTAGATAACATCCAAAAGCTGTGCTAGGATACTAATTTAACAGAAGCAAGCCCACTCATTTTGTAATTCAATAGAAATAGAGGTGAATCATTGATTTAATAAAAAAAATGTATAATTTTAATTGTTCAAAATAGGTATGGCACTATTCCAGCTGTCAGGGGAAAGCTTTTTAGGACACAAAAAATATATTCTGCTAGCTAAACTTGATATAACTAGCCAGATCCCTGGATATTTCTAGAATTGGCTACCATGAGGGTCTCTATTTTCTAGTATAGATTATGGGCTGAACCTGTCTGCTGGAAAGAATGAGTAGTCTCTAACCCATTAGCACACATGCAGGAGACTCTAATTCTGGCAGGTATTTGGTTTTGTATGTTATTCATTATGTTTCAACTCTGTCTAAACAAATTACATAAAGAGAAATTACATTATTTTACAAAATTATTTTTGGTAAATCTCTTTCAATGCCCGGAAAACACAATATTCAAATTCCATGACTTTTCCAGGATTTTCATGACCAAACCCTTTTGGAAGATTGGTCATGAAAATCCTGAAAGTGTAAAGCATTAGAAAATCTCTCTATCACACCTGAGCCAGAAATGCTGCTTGTAACTGAGCTGAGCTAACCGAACACTCACCCACATTTTAGGGCATTCCAAACAATGTTTAGTAAATCTCTGTCAAACACAATTGCATCTCACTTCCTCTCTCTTGTGCTCTCATTCACACATACAGACACATAACTGTTAACATAGCATCACATACATTTGAAGGACACTCAAAATGAAACGGAAAGAGTTTTAGCACGGCTGTGAACCTTTGAATGAATTAGTGAACACTGTCCTTATGTCAGTTCACAAATTGAATCTTTGATATTCTCTACAGGCAGTTAAATTATAGCAAATTTGACCGATTACACAAAGAACTCTAAATAAGACTGTCCCAATATACTTTGCTGTCTGTTACATACCCGGTGGTAGAGAGGGAACTTGTATTCACAACGCCACTCAGTGGTACAGGGACTGCAGAGCCGTTTGAAGCCGTTAGTAGTAATTTATATTTCCTCAAACAGATACACACAGACACACTGCAACCGCATGCTGGACTGAAGCCACTCTTTCTTTCACTTTTTCACACACGCACCAGCACGTGCGCTCACACACCAGCACGTGCGCTCACACACACACATACACACAGGGACCACGTGCTTAGTGGCTGACGGCTCATGTGACATTGCTTTCGCTCAGACAGGAAGCATCCACACACACAAACATGCACATTCACGCACACACACAATTCTACAAAATTTTAACTAATGAATGTTCTACAGGTCTTCTAATTCCTGTTCTCGGAATCACCATCTGCTTGTAAACATTTTCAGATTAAAAGCTATTATGCAAAGTCCCTTGTGACAGTAAGTCAATCAACAGAGAAGGGTGCTGTTAAGTGGAAATGAAAGCATCAGTTTAAACTGCCTGTGAGCAGCAGAGCAGATCTTTCAGACTCACTCACTCCACCATGGCGTTGTCTCACACATAACTCCCTACTCACCAATAGCTAATATGAGTTGTGAAAAACTGTGCCCAAGTTCACCAGCAGTGCTGTTGGGGTAAATGCTATATGATGAAAATGTAATAACAGATGCAGTTTTGAAACTTTTCCTCCTGTCATGGAACTTATTAATAACTTCAGACAAACTAGCTATGTGATTTTATAGAATTGCATGAAGTAAGCTTTAACTTGGCGAAATGTTCAATCTGCCAACAACACAGGTTCAGTAGCGCCCCCAGAAATATTTCATAGTGGTGGCCAAATGGGGAAACTTAAAAACTTGGGGTGGCACACCGAAACCAAAAGCCCTAGTCTAATTTCAGGAATCCTGTAATGCTGGTATAGTATATAGGCTAATCTATGTCAATATGGGAATTAAAGGACCACATCGCAAAAAAATTCCTTCTCAGCACGTTTGGTACATCCCAACTCGGCCACCGTATGTGTCCGTATTTCCTACAGTGATGTCACCGTAAAATTTTCGAAACTACATTCTAAATTCAAGGGAGGTGTTTTGTTCACTCTCTGATCTTTATTTGTCCCGTTTTATTCTGCAATCGACTCGATTCAAAGATTGACTCGACTCAAACTAACAGTTTATAGTTTCAAAAATGTTGCGTTGACGTCACTAAGAGAATTTCCGGACACAAAACGTGCTGAGAAGGTGTTTTAGTAATTGTCGTGTCGGAAACATGACCGGCACAACGACTCTGAGCTGTTTAGGTTCTGGAGTGATCTTTTAAGAAATCAGATCCTGATATACTTTGGTTTCTTATTTTACAATTAATGTTACTAATTATCTGATGTGCATAGACTAATACCAGTACAGTTAACATTTTAAATTCCTGTTTTAATGTGTTATATATCTGTATATACATGTTAGGTGATTCATTGTTCTTCAAATATGTTAGTTGTCATTGTCCTTAAAAAGACAACTATATAGCTTCAATTGATGTCTTGCAGTCGGTTTAAATTTCTGATAAATGATATTTTTACTGTTGTAGATGTTTTTCTTGTTTGTATTTTATATTTCAATTTTTTATATGTTTCTATTGTTGTAATACAGTGCTCAGCTGTTGGTAAATTTAAAATAAATGGGGGGGCCAAAGTGTGGGCCAGCTATTGTGTCAGGGTTTCCGTGGCCCCCCCTGGACCTCCTTGGCGGCACCCCTGGTGAGGTTGGTGTAATATCTGTTCCTGTAGAAATATATCAGGGGAACCACCATGGTGAGTTCACCAAGCTGCTTGCCCATTACCATACTTCACATGTAAAGATTCCAAATCATCCCACAAATAACCTTGAATGGTTTTTATACATGTATGTCATGCAAACATGTCTGCACGTTCTTTAATGTTACTTCAATCAATCAAACGTATTGTGTCGAGTGACCTTTGAATCACAAGCTGATCACAAACTGCTAAAAGCAACAAAAAATAACAACTTAAAATTATGTTATGGTTGGCCAATTTGTGCCTTGGGAAAAGACGGATGTATTGACTGATTTCGTTAGCTCAAACAAGGTAGGGGGCGTGATCGGCTACATACGCATTTCGAATCGCTTGTTATAGTGCTATCATCTAGCCATTCAGTGCAACAACGTAATTGTCTATATAGGGCAAATAGAGTCTGAGTGCATGTGTTAAACATTCAGGCATACTGACAAAGACATATCCAGAGTCCTGCTTCCTGATATCATCAACTCTTTAAATTAGAATAGGCAGGTCTGAACCCAAAAAATAAAGAAAATGATTGCCTAGACTCTACGAGGCTTAAAGGAAATTTTAAGCAGACTGATGTGGTTCTAGCCTAAAGTCATCTCTTCCACACAGGCAATCTCTTACCTGAGTGGCTGTTAGCGGGAGAACTGATGTAGGCTTCCTTTTCCTCAGCTCCATGCACTTCCTCAGCTTACAGATCTGGTGGCCTGTCCTGCGGTTCAGACAGCAGCTACACTGTCCACAGTTGATCTTCCTCAGGCACGGCTCACATGCTCCACAACGGCTCCTCTTCTTCCTCTCCCTCCTCTGGGTGATCCGGAGGCGTCGGGACAAAGATGTTTCCTCCTCTAGGGCTCCCGGGCCCAGGCTAGGTTGTCCGGGGGGGCTAGGGTCCCCGTATCCAGGCTCAGACTCTGTGTCAAAGGAGTAGGAGGACTGAGTGCTCTCTGAGCTACAGGAGAAGGTGAAAGAGAACTTGGAGCTCAAACTCCCCATATAAGGAATTGAAGGTGTGTTTGGATCTGACACCAGATCAGATAAAGAGACAGGTTCAATATCTGTGATTGGGTCAGATCCATTGATAGTATTTTGGAGCAATGCAGGCTGCTCAGCTTGGTTCTTGTCATTAGTCTTTGGTACAGAATCGACGTCAGACACTTTTTTTTCATTTGAGTCAGGTCCAGCAGTGAAAACCTGTTTCTCTGTGTATGGAACTGACGGTGAAGACGGTAGCACATCTGAGAAGTTGCTGTGGTTCTTTGGCACCGGATCCAGGTCTGGTACCGACACAGTGATGCTAAAATCTTTGTTTAATTCAGACACTGTGGCGGAGACCTGCATATTGGAGTAGAGGTGTGATAAAGGTGAGGGTGTCTCTTTTGCGTTGCTTTGACTGGCTGCCGCTCTGCTGTTCTCTTTATCTTTGTCCACTTGCCGGATTGGTTGTCTAGCCTCTGGAGGAATGGGACACTCTAGGCTCTGATTGGTTGATGGATTTTCTACACACAGGGGGTTGTGGGGTTTGCTAAGGAAGGCAACTGAGTGACTCGATGGGTCTGCCTGTGAAGTCTCACAGAAATGAGATGGGAGCTTTAAAGGGTCGCATTTTTCAACAACTTGGGGAAGTTGGATGGGTTTAGCACCTTGGTTTTCAACCTTCATGTCGTCAGACAGCGTAAGGTTAAGGGGGCATGGAGGGTGAGGAGGGGGGGACGGGGATGCCAGTTCTGAGGTTTGGTGAATAGCAGTTACAGAGTGGGAAGGTAGATGGGATTGTGCTGCCAACGCTTCCCCCTGCAGTGGTGGCTGCAAGACCTGCAAGACTGAAACACTGTTGCTTGTGTTTGGAGATCTGCTGGTAACCGCCCTCTCCTGGTGCTCCTCGTTCTCCTCCCTCTCTACTGTCTCCTTCACCTCACTCCTCTTTCCTTCATCCATCACCTCTTGTTTCTCCTCTGCTGCTTCCTCTTCTTCCTTCGCCAACCTCTGCCCACCACACTGCTCTGCCACACGAGTAGCCGTGTCACCTGGCACATGAAGCTGCTCCACTCCCAGCTTTATCTTGGCATTGTCTTCACCTTCAGAGCCGAATAATTCGTCTGGCATGTCAACACTGGCAGAGCCTCTGAGCTCACAACTTGTTCTTTTATCAATATTGCCTACTAGCTTTTCTTCCGGTTGATCAACACAGGTAGGCTTAGCGTGCTTGCCCTCCCCACTGTGACCTGCAGTCTTACCCTGTGTGTTAGAACCTGCTGCATCACCATTATAGACAACTAACTCTTCCTGTTTCTCATCAATAGCTGAGTTATCCCTCACCAGGTTAAGAGGTTTGCCATCACTTTCAGGGCCACCTCCCGGCACCTGCTTGTCAACACGCGTAGCATTGTCAGGCTTTACATTCTGGTTAATCGGTAGGTGCTCACCACCATGGTCGACAATATTCTTCTTCTGTTTAGTCACACTAGCTTCTACCCTGTCAGGGAGAGAACTATTCGGTCCTTTCTGAATCCCTCTCCGACCACCTGGTCCCCTCCCGACCTTCACCCCTCTCCCCCGGACTGTCTTCCCTCCCCTGCTAGGCTTCACTGCTAAAGGAGGAAACTGCTTGGAGACCCCCATGCCCCGTAAGGACATTCTGCGCTCTGGAGGGTCTTCACCCAAACCATGCTGGATCTGAGGAATACCCCGGCTTCTAAGATTGACCGATCTGGTTACACCCACAATGGCATGGTTAACCTTAGCGTGGGAGGAACACGGGCGCGGACTGCCAAGCTTGGCAACTCCACTCCTCCCTGGTTTTCTGGCTGGCTGGGCCTGGCTCCGTGTTGTGGATCTTCGGGTTGGTTCTAGTGTCGATTGTGGGCTCTCAGAGGTATTCCCCCTTGGCTTTCTAGAGTTGGATGTTTGCCTCTTAGCGGCGGTGGTGGGTATCACCTTGCTGCTATTTCTTGTCTGTGGTGGACAGTGTCTTTTACTGGGTTTGGGAGGCATAGTGGAGGGTTTGAAAGAGAGGAGATGGGGCAGTCGGCATGGGAACCAGGTAAAGTTTGTTCTCAGATGTGGTCCAACTTCAACTTGTTTTTTGCCGTTTTCCTTATTTAGAGAATTCTATTACTGACTGGCACGAACACCAAAATGCTGATTTAATGTCCAGCCATGTTGAAGAGGTTCTATGAACACCTGGAGGGAATTCATGAAGAAAATAGAACAGGTTGGATCTCTGGTCTTGTGCATGCATGCTTTAACACACCCAGACATGTCCATGTGAGATTCATAATGGAAATACATTTTTTTTTATACACCTGGATAGTCTATAACAGAATCGGGTTTATAATTTATTGCAGATTTTGTTAACATAATAATGTAATTGCATGCTGCATCATGGAAATTAGTGTGTGACTATGCAAACATAACATAGTCGTTATCTATACAGGTTTATGGTGGTGTGGTGAACACCATATCGAACTCCCAAATATATATTTCAACTTATTCTATAACCTGGCCTCGTGAACCCACTGTAGGTTGGCAGTTTAACCTACAGTGTCCCTTTAACAGAAAGAATGGCGCTGGGCCTGCTATACCAAACACAGGATCCATATTTGTCTGGTCAACCAACAACCGTCACAAGTTCACAACAAAAACCACCTTGTCAAAGCAATGATCCGTGAAGCAGGAACATTGATATTACAATATAGTTAACTGAGTGCACAATAATATTTTCATATACCTCTAAAAAAATATTTATTGCATTGCCAAAAATAGATGTAGCCTACCTATTAATAAATAGGCAATTTACAAAGCTCCTGTTTCCGGATGTACGTGGTATTTATTTTATATTTATTGTTAGAAAGGCTTAATTACACGACACCGGACTTGGCTCGTGGGCTACTTCGTTTCCGCACGAGTTTAGTGACGGAAACGAACACTGTTGTTGCAACACTGCCGCGTCGAGTAGAGCACTTTCTTCTTTACACTTGACCGAATGTCCGAAAAATAAACATTTGACATTCATGGAACTGCACTGTTTGCTTAAGCTATTATGAATGTCAAAAAGAACATATATGTTGTTGGTGCGGATTTTATTAGCACGTTGACTTTAAAAGGCAGCTCAAATACTTTACATACCAGAGAGACAGATGTACTGTCTGAATTGCTAATAATACTCCACTCCATAGGTTCCCCTCGGAAATATGGCCGGTTTAGCTCTTCTTTACAACGCTGCTACATTGGCACAATTAAAAAATACAGTTTTATCAAGCACCTTTTGAAATTGTAAAATATGCATTGAGCCATAGTAAAAACACACACAATTAAAGCATAATCCTTGCAGTGTCAATCCATTCGAGGTAGCCCTCTCCCAGACGCGATCTACGGTCTCTAGTCCACTAAGCTCTGGAGTGAAGAGTCATCAAGAAAACCTGGAACGGACCTCTGGTATGTTTGTACTCTAAATAGTAGCTGTGCAACTACAATCGTTTTAAAACCCTTTGCCCATAGATAGAGACCAACTCAAACAGCTGATTATACGGTTTATTATGGACTAGTTAATTAATGTTTTACAACCATGTAATAACAATACATTTAAAAACACATACCTCCCGGACACAATTGCTACATTACCCTCTTTAGCAATTTGTGTTAATGTGTTTGGGCAGTTAGCATGTTGTTATTAATTGACACATTTATGGTTTTATTATTATTTCCATTCTAATTCTCGCGATTGCGTCATTTTCACGCGACGGGGTGCACTATGAAGGGTACGAAACATGTGCCATTATTCACAAATGTAACCCGTGGTATTAAAATGATGTTTAACCTCCATTTGTTTAATCCCCATTTGGCTATTTTTTAGCTACTCATGATTCTTGAACATAGTAACCGAAAAGGGAACTCACTGACATGCAGTTTAACTAAGGCAAATAAGGAAGTGAAGGCTGTCTGCATGCTACTGCCCCTCTACTGTAGCCTGGTACTAGCTCCGTCTGAGTTGTGCAACGTTCGCTCATCTGACAGTGATGACCTTGTGGGTAAGATGGCAAAACCAGTTAGCTTGATTATAGAAACAGCCGATTAGTTTGTTGAAGTTGTATGTCAGCGGTAGATCTAATGGTAGATTAATAATATAGTATTATAGCTAGCTAGCTAAAGAAATGCGACAGATGTACGCTTTTTGCTAGCCAACTACTTTCACAGCGAACGTTATTATTAAGTTAGTTAGCTTGCTATTTGTGTTAGGGTATTACTAGATTGCTTCGGTGATCAACTGCACACAGCGTTATGCCTTGCCTTATGTCCATCATAATTGTGAATCGTCTTTCTTCCTACGAAGTAATTTAAAGCGCTTTACATGGTTGGAGAAAACTCCCCACCTCCTCCACAAATGTGTAGTAGCCACCTAATCTCACCATAGGTACAGTACAAAATGCAGAGAGGTGAGAAGCGATGACAGTTAGATTTGTCATGAGTAAGATGGCATGGCGGGAATGGGGACAGGTTGGGAATATAGCCAGGTCACGACTCTTAAATTCAGTGATATTGCTCACAAGGAGTCAGGTCCTTTTTAAAGAACTTAAAATACAAGGCACTTGATTATAAGACGCATAGCTGCCAACTCTCACGCAGTGCACGTGAGACATACAATTGATTGGTTTCACATTTGATTGGTTTCACACGCTCACACGCCAATGTGAAACCAATCAAATGCGTGTGTCTCGCGGGCACTGCCTGAGAGTTGGCAGCTATGGGATAGTGTCTACTTGCTAGCCCTCAGCCACTTTCAGGGACCTATGAGGACTGGCCTTGCTTAGTCTTAATTATGAGACAGCATAGGTATTATGGTGACATTGAGCGGTGTGATGAGTGTCAATGTAATTATGTCACTTTTTCTCTTTACAAAGTTATGGATGCATTGGGGTCCTGATTGAACACACAATGGCGACGGAGGCTGCAGTCTCCACCCCAGGTCGTCCTGCCATCCCCAGCCACGCTCAGGGGGACTACCACTTTATCCGTTCCTTCATAGCAGGAGGTAAGGCTGGCACATACTTCACTAGTGATTGTAATGCAGGAATGCAATAAAGAACACACAACAACAGTACACATCCATTGGTTATGATTTACTGCATGGCATGCATGCATTTTGTCTAGTAATTGCAAACTGATATTGTCTAAATGAATGGTTGAAACTCAACAAAGAACCTGAAGCGATATAGGCCTACATAAATGTCTGCACAATGACAATGGGCATACAGATTGTGTGGATAGGTTTCACAGAACCGGGTTATTCCAGTTTGTCATAAACCTATATTCGTTTAGTTTATCTGTATTTTACCAGGTAAGTTGACTGAGAACATTTTTTCATTTGCAGCAACGGTCTGGGAAGAAGGGGGGAGAGGGGAATGAATGAGCCAGTTTAGAGATGGGGATGATTAGGTTGCCATGATGGTATGAGGGCCAGATGGAAATTTGTCCAGGACACCGGGGTTAACACACCTACTCTTACGAATAGTCCTATGGGATCTTTAGTGACCACAGAGAGTCAGGACACCCGTTTAACGTCCCTTCCGAAAGACGGCACCCTACACAGTGCAGATGTCCCCATCA
Organism: Umbra pygmaea; assembly: GCA_016801145.1. Lineage (NCBI taxonomy): Eukaryota > Metazoa > Chordata > Actinopteri > Esociformes > Umbridae > Umbra > Umbra pygmaea. Next base: position 9,941 of record JACXGM010039534.1, read on the forward strand.
CTGCCCTGGGGCCAGGGTGGGAAATTAACACACGCCACCCGCCAATGGCGGGTTGATTTTCACATTGGCGGGTAACATTTCCCTATCTACCAGCCACTCTGGCGGGTGAAATGTACAACATGTGCTAAGTTTTTTTTTATTCTGCTACTTTAAACATTACTTGTTTCGGATTGGAGATAAATGCGTTTGACAAAAATGCGGAAGCTTACTCATTAACAAAGAAAGATGCACTTCTGTCGAGGTGCATATTTTATTGGTTTTCGCGGAGCTAGTCTGTGAGAACTACAGCCTTTAGCTGCGGTACCATAAACATAGTGCGGTACAGAAGAAAAACAAATCAATTTATAGTTCCCAGTATTAAGCCCGAGTAAACTGGATTAAGTTAATATAGAAAATGTCAAAGACAAAACGTGTATAATTACAGATATGGGGAAGTTGATGTGATTGTGATACGATTTTATGTTATCGAAAAAAGAAATTCACACACATACAGCACGGAATTCTAAACGCTCATTGGATGATTCAGCTGTCACTCAAATCACTCGTTTAGTCTGCGATAATGATTGGATTCTGATTAACGCGCTCTCGTTTTCCCGGAGACATTTACATG
>JACXGM010039535.1:0-10550 GCA_016801145.1 Umbra pygmaea
ACATTTTTACTGTTTTATACAGCCCCCTCAGTACCTGCTTTACAGACAGTTTAACTGTCATCTACAGCCCCCTCATTACCTGCTATATAGTCATCAAAGGTTCTGTTCACCTGATTTAAAGATGAACCCTCCTTCTCTCTCTCCTCCCTGTTCTCACACTCAGACTACTCACAGAGGACCCACTGTCAAACAGGAAGTACCGGTAGTCATAGCGCCCTCCCCTGCTCCGCCTCCTCGGGCACGAAGCTCAGTGAAGACCGAGAGCTCTGATGGGGAGGAGTGGGGGAGAGAGCAGGAGGAAGAGGAGGAAGAAGAGATGGATGGAGAGGGCAGTGAGACGACCCCAGGATGGAGCTGTGCTCCCTGCCATGCCCGCTACGCCAACAGAGAGGACTACATTACCCATATGGCAGAGCAGCACGGCAAGGTCTGGAACACAAATACTAGACACACACAGACACACACATGAAAAACAAATGTTTCAGGCAGTAGTTATGTACGGTTTGATATTCAGTACAATAGATTTATTCTGAATCGGTTCCAACTGATCAGTGATCCATTGTATCTTTTGACCCTCTAGGTCAGGCCTACACTACTGCCGGCCCACGGGCCAAGTCCTGCCCGCAATTAACCCCTAACTGGCCCTTTAAAAAAAATCAGCTAATCACCACGGGCCCAATCCTCACTTGATAAAAGTTATGACTCGTCACTTCTTTCTTCTATATCAGTTCAGAGTTTCAAATTAGGATTGGGCCTGAGCATTTAGTTTAAAAAGTAATATATCATATCTCTAAAGTTGTGGACGCACAGTCACCTCTCACATGAAGTGGAGGGATCCAGGGAATTTTCTCTTTTTTTCTTTGGAGAACAGATTTTCAGCCGTTCTTCTCAGTAAGCATCAATGCCTTTAGTAGCTTCCTGTTTTGAGTCCAGCGGAGCTCAGGGACTGTTCACTGTAAGCTGCCTGTGTTTTGTGTAGAGCCTGAAGAAGTTCCCGTGCAATCTGTGTGAGAGCTCCTTCTCCTCCACGTCCAGCCTCAGGCGCCATATCAGGGTCAAACACAAGGGCATGAAACGAGTCTTCCACTGTCAGTGAGTACTCATCTTGCACCCTGCATACTAAACCCTAACCCATATCAGTCAAACACAAGGGCACATTACACCCTGCACACTAAAACCTATCCCATGTTATTAGTTAAACAATACATCTGTATACTGCGTGTGTGTATGTAGGTTCTGTACAGAGAGCAAGAGGACGTTCAGCAGCAGACTGGTGTTGGAGAGACACATCCAGCTGACACACGGCAGGTCAGCTCTGAACACACAGGTACAGCTTCCTCTAATGACTGTCTGGAGGAAGATGATGGTTATGGATGTTACTAACCTCCTTCCCTGAAATTCTTGGCCAAATTCTCGCAAGATCTGGTTAAGCTCTGCTTTGTAGTGTTGAATACAAATACCGTCCGAAGTTGGTGACGCGATAAGCATTGGTTCAATGTATTTATTTATTTACTAAAACGAAATGAATGAAAAGCAACTACGCAAAAGTCGCGCCCATGTTTGCTTCCACAAGATCGATTTCTATTGGAAGGTCTTCTAGGCTCATTATGCACTGTGGAGATCAGGTTATTATGTTACTGACTGGAATGTCTGTCTCTCTTTTTGTCTATCTATTCCTGTCTGCCTGCCTGCCTGTCTGTCTGTGTGCCTGCCAGAAGCGTAGGCGAGGTGCTGAGGGTGCAGACAGCTCCTCAGAGCAGGAGAGAGGCTCCAACCCCCCGTTCACCGTCTCCGCCGAGGAAGACGAAGGAGGAAGTGAAATGAAGACAGAGGAAGATGAGGACGTCATCTCTGCTAACAGACCTTACGCTGCCCCCTCAGTCCCCCCACCCCAGCCAGAGTCTGGGTTCCGCTGTGCCCCGTGCGGCTTCACCACGGAGGACCGCGCCACCTTCCTGGAGCACATCCCTCTGCACCGCTCGGACGCGCAGGGGGGCGGGGCCTGCTTGCAGTGCCTGCAGTGCGGAGCCTGCTTCAACTCCGCCTCCTCGCTCACCCGCCACCGCTTCATCAGCCACCGCGTCCGAGACACGCCCACCGACAGCCAAGCCCACAACGATCGCTCTCTGGCCACCCCGCCCGGCGTCGGTCACAGCGAGGGGAGCCCCAGATCGGGTTCCCCGCCAGGGTCTCCTTCGTCGTCTCAGCCCTCCACGCCGCTGGGGGAGGACAGCGAGGGCCGGGTCGGGTGTAAAGTGTGTGGCAAGCGCTTCGACAAGGTGTCCGATCTGAACACACACTTCAGGACTCATGGCATGGCCTTCATTACAGCACGCAAGACAGACAGACCGGCCTGAGAGAGCACAGACACACCGCTAACGAGGAGTCGTACAAGAGGAAAGGGAAAACTAAGTGCAGATATGTTGTCCAGAGGAGTGGAATGTCTAACCGTTCTTTAGAGGTGTGATTGTGTCATCAGTTATTCAACAGTCAAGCACACCAGAAGACTGTAGTTTACTGTGATAATTTGTCGTTTTAATTGTAGTTTTTTCATTCATGTTTTCCTCCTTGTTAATTAATGGCACATCTCTGATGGTAGCCGCCCTAACCTATGTGTTCATCTGACTGACTCAGGATTTAGTTTCTCAGGTGCTCTGCCTCTGTTACTGAAGTTGCAGTAACCTGTTGTTACCAAATTGTAAATGAGATCTGAAACACATTACTATAGGTTACCAAATATAACTACTATTCAGAAGTGTTCTTTTAAAAACGGAGACCAAAGTGGTTATCCTGTTACGTATGAGGTGTCTGTTGCCTGATATCAACAGAGAATGTGACTCGTGTTTCCACTAATCAAGATGGGTGATTTGACTGTGAGGGTTTCTGTGGCTTAATCTGGCCAGAATCAAACAGTGGAGGCAGCCGCCACTGTGGTTTCCTGTGTAAAGCCCGATTTATAATTTTCTTACATTTGGTTTTGGTTGTCCATATCCTTTGTAGATCTGTGTTTATGTAGCTGCTGATTTTATTATTTGAAGGTCTGGATCATAGAAATAAAATGGATAGAAAGGCCATTCCAATTCAAATCAATGTAGCAGAATGGTCAGAGTGGCAGCCATTTTTGTGTGTACCATTCCATTGCAAAGACCGTGACAACTAATAACAATCGCCATTTTGTTGTGTACTAATCAAATGACCACGCCAAGCAGTTCAATGGCTTTTCTATCCATTCTATTTCTATGGTCTGGATCATGTTGGTTTGTGGAAGGCTCCATTTAAATTTCTGGACATCTCATTATATGGGATCATAATGACCAGGGATCTGATTGGTCAGAAGATATGTTAGGCAGAACAGAACTGGTCCAGATTAATCAGGAAACTTCCCTTCTCGTGATGAGCTTATCTGGAGGGGTCAGACCCTTTCAAAAGTCTGGCTGTATTATTGGGAACTGAAGCCAACACCGAACTCTAACCATGTAAATATCAACACAAGAAGTAAGAACGGAGACAGTTATTCTCTATTTGTGAACGGTTGAGAGGAATGTAGTTATAGCTCATGGTATGGAAGTCGAGGTGTGATGATGTGATTGTATTGTGAAGAAAATATATTTTAAAGATTGTTGACTTACTGTCAGATTAATTATTATTTTTTATCCTAAAGTTTAGTTACCCAATCAGTGGTGTTGACAACTTCTGTTGTTTTAATAGTGTGTCCAGTTGGTGTTTCCTCAATCTTACCAGAGAACAAAGTACTAACATTACCCATTTTCTGTTTGCGTAAATCCCTTTGTAGTGACATACCCAGAGATTAATAAAATTATTATTATACTTAAGACTCATTTGAGTTCTATTTAATTAAATGAAACTATCTTTATTAAGTGACAGCCTTGTCCTTTCCAATCTTGTTCATAAGATTGTATTCAAAAACCAAAATATTTATGATGACAGAAAACAACACCTGATACTGTCAAACATGTTCTAGTAGTATGCTACAAAGAATAGAGATCCGCCCTTACAGTGATGATACAGAAAGATAAATATTTATTAAATTTATTTAGAAAATAGAACAAAAATATCTCAAATGCATTTACTTTTTCTATTCTTTATGAACATCCTGTCATATCTGGTTTAATAGAAGTTAATCTGGCTTAATAGAAGTAAAATTTTGGATATACTTTTTCTCCATGAATATATTTGGCTATATGTATTACCGTTCATGTGCCATTAACAGAATGTTAGAAAATGTATAGTTCTGGCATTAAAAGTAGCAACCTACGAGCCTAAATGTGCCACGTTCCATTTTTTTATACATTATGCAAAAAGATACTAATGTGTTCCTCACTTTGTAAGACCCTCTTAAATGTCTTCAAGCACCATTCTAATATGTACTCTAATCCGATTATTTGCATGGTTAGTGAATCACTATGCGCACGACAATTTAGTTATATAGCCAAGTCACTAACATGCATTAAATGTTCTAGTCAAGCCTGCCTACGATATGTCATAGTTTCTAATTACAGGAAAAAACCCAGAATCATGAACAAAAAAGGCTGCAAAAAGACTCCAACTCCCAAAGTTCCCAGCATAGATGCTCCTGAAACGAAATAGGAAGCTACATTCAATCTCAATCTGACCAGTCCTCATTTCATATGATTATACCACTCATCTCACCACATTGACGGCTGGTGCATTCTTCCCCATACCTCATTATCCTTTAATACCCCATCACACCCACATTTACATACATATAATTAATTTAATACTTTTAGCAAACTGTTATCCAGGGGGTGTTATCCTGTAGAGAGTCCATGCATTCTCACTAGCTATTAGCTCTTTCAGTTTCTCTCTGCCCTCCTGTCTTCCAGTTACCTGAGCTTTGGGCCAGTTTGCTGGGTGAGTCCTGAGGCACTTCTGCCTGGTTGTTGGCCACACCTAGAGCAGAGCGCAGAGCGATCAGCTGTACGGCTGCCAGACCCGCCTTTTGCTCATCGGTTACCATGGCTGCATTTTCAAGACCCAGGGCCTCCAACTGTGTGGCCGAGAGAGCCTGATCAGAAATCAGAGGTCAATATTAATTTATCATTGCATCCAGTAGTTGAAAAACCACAATGGAACAAGAGCAGGAAGTTACGAGACAGCACGCGTTACATCTGCAATCTAGAACTTACAGCCAGGCGATCTGGTGGTATGAGAGGGATGCATGTTGGACTGAGGAACGAGAAGACGGAGGGACTGAGAGAATGAAACTCTGATGGACTCAAACCAGCTGGGGGAGACAGAGGCAGAGAAAGGGGTAAGAGTTACACGGGGAGAGAGAACATGTGGCGTGTCATGTTACAATAAGAGTATTTCTGACCCATGATGTTGCCTAGAGAGTTGACGTGAGCTTCAGTCCAGCCCTGTGGGTCTCCAAACACAGCCACGGCACGCTTTTTCAGCTGCTCTGCTACTCCCAGGGGGCATTTCACCTGGCCCACGGACTGCACTGCCTCCCTGTGGAAATACAGAGGACGTTTTGAACCAGGGACGGTCCATCTGCTCCTGGACAGTTACCTTCCTTTTGGTTCTCTCCAACCACAGTTGTGATAAAACGTTTTAGCTTCTTTGTTTATTTATTCAAATAAAGTGTGCTAGATTAGATTTGCAGAGAATTTACAGGATTAGTAGCTCTCCAGGAACAGGATTCAGCAGTGTCTGCGTCTCAATATGCATAGTATGCATACTATATAGTATGCCAGACTATGATTAATATGTCCCAAACCATAGTACGCAAATATAGTATGTCAATAGTCCCCGGATTGTATACTATTTCCAGGGGATTTTCGAAGTATGCAACCCTGCATGCTTTTTGGGCTGATATAGCCCACAATCCTTTGCGACACAGAATAGAAGGGGTTTCCCAAAGCCAGTCCTTCTTTGGCTGTGTTTACATGTAAGTATCCAAAAGTTAGGTAATAATTAACGTGTCATTACATGAGTTTTTTGTTATTGTACCAATATTATTAAAGTTTAAATGGAATACAAACAGGTTGTGCCAAATGTTTAGTGTTCACACTTAGCGGGCTTCTTTCCTTGTGGAAGTGGTTTAATTTTAGTATGACCCAATGCTAGCATTATCGCTTAATATATACTTAATAGTACGTACTTTACCAGAACCTGAGCAGTATGTACTTTTTGTATGTAGTATGTAGTATGCATATTGAGATTCAGCCAGTGTTTTAACTTCCACTCAGCACACAGTTAGCACTGGGTGTAATATCGGTCTGACCTGAAGGCGTCAGTGCTGAGCTGGCCAATTTCCTCAGCGTTCAGGCCACAGATGAACTGGTCCAGTCCCACCAAATCCACAGCTCCCAGCTCTCCCACTGTTTTATTAATATGGTGCATAAAACATCTCCACACAGCCTCCCTCTGCCAAGAACACAACCACCATCATTACAGTGTGGTCGTACAGATTGTATTAGGACGAGATGTCTTCAAAAGGATAGAAATACTTGGCAAAAATACATGTATTACGACCTTTTTGCCGCTCCCCATGAAGACGAAGTAAATTTCTGGCTAGGTGTTAAGTTTACTTTCAAACTTATTCTTAGTTTTAGATTAGGTTTAGAGTATGTTAAGTTTAGGCGTAAATGTTAGTTTGTTGAGGTTAGTGTTAAGGTTAAGGTGAGGTTAAGCCTCAGATATACAGTATGCACATGATATATCTCAGTCTCTGCCATGGTCATATGCTTGCAGTACATGGCCTCCATTTTGCAGGTCTGCTAATGACAAAATCAAAGCAGTTCTCTAGGTACTGCTTTAAGCTGCTTTGGGCCACTCTCTGTAGAAGGACTGTCCATACCTTTGAGGATCCATACATTCAGGGATTTTTGAGATACTTAGATCCTCCTTGAAGTTGTTTTGTATATCCTAATAAAGAAATAAATGTAGTAGCTTGCACATATACCTGTGGTTGTGTCCAGGGACAGCGGGCAAATATCTCCAGAGCGTCCAGGGATGATAAGGGGAGGCTGTGCAACTCAGTGAGGTTGAACCCCTGAACCACGCAGCCTAGCTGGAGCAGCTGGCTCTCATTCAGCCCTGACACTGGACCCCAGGCCTGCAGTAGTGTAGCACAGCACACTCAGATCCACATAACAGGGAGCAAAACATAAACACTGATCCAAGGTCAGTAACATGAAGAGGATAAAATAAAACTACCTCGATGGCCTTTTCTCTGAGCACGCTCAGTTGCTCTGTATTGTAGTGAAGGACTTTCCCCAACATTTCCACAGAAGCCATGAATGAGGACGTGTTCATCTCAAGGAGCTGGGCAGGGCTCCAGTAGACATTGGCATCGCCCAGCTCCTCCACCAGTAACACAAAGGGGGCCGTCACTTCCAGAGGGACAACTAAAGAGAGTGGAATGTTGATTTAAACCTAATGAAGGACTTTAGCGGTTTCGCCTTAAAAAAAGAATTGCCTATTTATAATATCTAACGTATATGTTGATAGTTCGATAGGACAATAGCCCATCCACTCATGATGTGCTCCTGGACATATTTATTAGCTAAGTCCTTACAGGCAGTAGCGGAGGCAGAGGGGCACTGGACACCCCTGACATCTGATTGGTCACCCTGGGTGCCACCCCAAAATTTAATTTGCTACTGGCAGTTTGATGCTGATTGACATCTCATTTTACCTCTTGTTGAAATACGCATTTATTTTGCTGCGTTGTGGCGCATTATTTAAATCAAGGATGGGAGATGATCAACATTTGTTGCGAGATACAAAAGCTCCACAAGTCATATTTTCGCGATTGAAAAAATAATAAAATTTGAAGTAAGTATTAAGGTTTGCATCGGGTTTAGGTTTCCAGAATTTTTTTTAACGAATGTTGATTAGCGGTGTAAATTAACGTTAGAACTTCAATTCTATTAACAGACCAACTCTGACAGTTACAGTAATCAGATAAGGCGAGAGATCGGTTCCGAATTTAGCCTAAAAGTGTGTTTACATCTGTTTTGGTAATACACGCATAGTGTGTAAAGTGCCGTTTCGTAAGTTACAGTATGATTGTTTACCTTTGTGGGTTACTACTAGGCTACAGTTGTCAGTATTCAGCAAGTTAACGTTTAGCTAGAAATTTGAAATCTATTAACTAATTTGATTTGCATACTTGAACTCAAAACGAATAATTGTTATATAGTCATGAAACGAGTTAGTGGTTGCAATCTGTGTTGCCTTCTAGCTATCTAACATCATACAGTACATGTGGAAATGGCTACTGCTGCGTTGAGTAGCGAACTAATTACCCATCCAAACATCTGGTTATTTTGATTGGCAACCAAGTAAAGTTTAGGCAATAAGTATACAGCGGCTGCACTCTCAAAACATTGAGCCATTACTTGTACTAGCCTTGAATAGATGCTGGAATATTGTGATTTGTCCACGACGTCTTATGTTTGCATAGGGTCAATTAAGCATGAAAAGAAAGGGAGAGATATCAGACTTATTTTGTAGCTTAAACAGGCAGATGAGGTGCGAATAGATCACCACTGGACCCCAGAGCAGCTCCCTAACTGAGGCTAGTCAGAGTCAGTGTGGTCAGACTTCACAAGGACCCAGTCTACCACCAACAGATCAGAGCATCTAACAGGCACTCAGTCACATGCTCAGTTGAGAATTTTAAGTTTATCTTCAGCCTGTATTAGATTACTTTGTCAGATTAAGCCACATTTTTAAATGTTGTTTTTTGATTAATGTCTTTTCGTGTTTTGATAGCTATGGATTTTTTATTGTGATTATACACTAATGGTTCTTTTGTTATTTTAATGTAATAGATGTATTCAGGGATGACACAGACTCGTCTGTCTCTGAGCAAGACAGTAAGCCAGCCAGAGCAGCCAGGTGATGTCATCGAGCCCCTCTCACTGCATCAAGCACCAGATATGCTGTTCTAAAAGAACCCAGTGGTAGGCCAGGCCTGTATTTCAAACTACACATTTTATTTAGCTGTTCATATTTAATCTTGTGGAGCCCTTAATTATGCATTTACATAGAGAGATGACACATTATTTAACGTGTTTCAGAAGATTCAATGAAAATATCAAATGTCTGTAGTTGTGAGGTACAATTACAACGAAGTCATCCACACATTTTCTTTACACTTTTAGTCAGCAGAAAGCTTAAATGCAGCAGGTTTTTACAAAAATGATAATTGATTGCCTTGAAAAACATGGTTTGGACTACAGAAATAATCTTCTAGCGCAAGGATATGACGGTGCATCCGTCATGATCGGGAAGCATTCTGGTGTGTCTGCATTTGGCTGTTGCTGTGGCAATTAACTTTTTTGCTCTCCTGCAGAAGCTTTATAATTTCAAAGAATACAACATTCTTGGGTCTCTGTTTGCCTTTGCTCAGACCTTTGAGTCAGATTTATAGGACCTCAAACATGGGGTTCATCAAACCAAGTGGCTTCTTGATAAAAGTGGCAGGGACAGACTGTCAGTTGTCATTGAGTTCTTTGTGTTTTTAGAACTGTATAAAGAGGTCTTCCATGAAATGTTTTGACTTTGTAAGATTTCTGTTGTTACACCATTTAGCTGTGCTTCTTACGAGAGAACTTTATTCTGCACTACCTAGTACACTGACATTCTAAATTGATAAATCATATTTTAAATTATACCTGCACTGTGTACTAGCTAGTACACTGATATTCTAAAATTATAAATCCAAAGGGTTTTTTAATCACAGATTTAATTTGGTCTTATTTAGGCCTTATTTAGGCTAATTCCTTTGTTATTAGTTAAAATAATATACACTGAACCAAATTATAAACGCAACACTTTTGTTTTTGCCCCCATTTATCATGAGCTGAACTCAAAGATCTAAGACTTTTTTTCTATGTATAAAAAAGGCCTATTTCTCTCAAATATTGTTTACAAATCTGTTCAAATCTGTGTTAGTGAGCACTTCTTTGCTGAGATAATCCATCCACCTCATAGGTATGGCATATCAAGATGTTAATTAGACAGCATGATTATTTCACAGGTGTGCCTTAGGCTGGCCAAAATAAAAGGCCACTCTATAATGTGCAGTTTCATCACACAGCACAATGCCACAGATGTCACAAGTTTTGAGGGAGCGTGCAATTGCTGGAATAAGCCACCCTCAAAGGCCTTTTAGAGTATTTAACAGTACATCCAACCAAATTCTCTGAAACACCTTTGGAGACGGTTTATTATAGAGAAATGAACATTCAATTCACATGCAAAACCTCTGATGAACATTCCTGCAGGTGCACGCTCCCTCAACTTGCAACATCTGTGGCATTGTGCTCTGTGATGCACTGTGTGTGTACATGCCTGAAACTGAGCTGCAGTTCCAAAGTAGAGACACTGACTTTTGTTAGTACGTTAAAGGATTCTAGTGAAGTTATCTTTTTGGACCACACCATCTGCTACTTTGAAGAACTGTGGGTTAAGGTAAATATCACTTCTACCTGTAATCAGCAATCATAAGATTTATTCATTCTACTTAAATGCCAGGTTAGGTTTACATACTA
>JACXGM010039536.1:0-10549 GCA_016801145.1 Umbra pygmaea
TTTTGAATAAAGGCAGTGCTTTCACTCTAATGGTAGCATGAGATGGAGTCTACAACAGGGTGTCTGCAGGTTTGATGACATTCAATTTAAGACTTTTTAAGACTTTTTTTAATACCATTCTAAATGTTTAAGACCAATACTGCAGTGAACGCACAATAAAATAACAAAAAATATCTGTGATTGGTCAATACTATAATTATGCACACTGGCAAAGGATTAGGTATTCTAGCTTGTAGTATTACTAAACAATGTTATTTGTGATCAATCAAAACATATTTAAGACCTGGGACATGGTTTATCTAACAATATAAAAAAGCTGTTGAAAAAACTCTGGTTTATAAAGGATACTGTATAAGTAGGCTATGAAAAGTGTTTTTCTGCAAAACCTACACATCGTGCACATCTACACTAGCCCTAAATTGACCCAGCAGCAAATTAATACAAATGTTGAGAAATAAAATAACATTACTATAACATTTTGTACTACAGCCTACTATCTGATGTGATATTATTACAAAATCCCCATATGTTGATAATTGATAATCTTTTTAGAATTAGACATAATAGCTTTACCATCTGCTGAAGTTAACAAAAGGGATAGCAAGCTATTTGATATTTCACCAATGCTTTGAATCTGTTCCAATAGCATATTCATGTCACACATCTATTACATTCATTGCTAATAATTATTGAGTTGTTGTGAGGGCAAACAGAGAATCATCAATAAACAATACTTTGAAAAAAACAGGACTATTCCTGATATTTGGCAGATTACCAATAGTAGGCAGGAAGATTGGTTTTGCCTTAATAGGCTAATGTTAACTTATATGGCGACTTGAGTAGTTAGGCAGTGTACTGTGACTACCTCTGTAGTTGGTTCCCGTTCTCTGCTATGTTTTGCAAGTCTTTGATGAAAGGTTAATGTTGACCGTGTATCATGTAAGTGAAGAAGAAACTCAATTTTTTCACTTTGCTGCGCACTGACCTGTTTTTGGATGTCGGGAGCGAGAGTTGCGCAGTCTCTTGTGTTGGAATGAATTGTCTGACAGAGGGTGACCAGCGCAATACTTCATTTGAATGTTTGGATTTGATTAGAAAGTCTTAATTATATCTGCAAATAAGTTATTTATTTTCATTATATTAAGAAAAGGAACACTTCTAAATGTATCTTATTTTCTATTTTGCCTGCAGCATTTTTGTGTGCATGATGGCAACAAAACGAGATTATGGAAATTTACAGCACAATGAAAGTGGATCGTTGTATTGGTTGGTTTGATGTACTGAGTGATGCGCAAACTAATACTGATCACAAAAAATATGTTCAGTAAACAACACTGCAAGGACACAAATAAAAATATCCTAAATAACACTCAGAAACAGACAAAGCTGTTAAACTAACTAACAAACAAATTAGCTGAGTTGATTTGAGGTAAGCCTACGGAGCATGACCTGCTATTACTCTACAGTAATCTGCCAGCAATTGTTAACTCAAATTGTTCAGGAAAGTGCTTATGGCTTCCTTCAGCAAAATACAAAGTAACAAAATTAGCATGACTCTCGCAATTTTTAAGACCTTGGAAAACCAGATTTCAGACTTTTTAAGACAATTTTAGGCCTTAAATTCTGGAAAATGAAATTAGGTCTATTTAAGACTTTTTAAGGATCCGCAGGTACCCTGTACAACCCACACAAGTGGCTCAGGTAGTGCAACTCATCCAGGATGGCACATCAATGCGAGCTGTAGCAAGAAGGTTTGCTGTGTCTGTCAGCGTAGTGTCCAGAGCATGTAGGCGCTACCAGGAGACAGGCCAGTACATCAGGAGACGTAGAGGAGGCTGTAGGAGGGCAACAACCCAGCAGGACCACTACCTCCGCCTTTGTGCAATGAGGAGCAGGAGGAGCACTGCCAAAGCCCTGCAAAATGACCTCCAGCAGGCCACAAATGTGCATGTGTCCACTCAAACGGTCAGAAACCGACTCCATGAGGGCCCGACGTCCGCAGGTGGGGGTTGTGCTTACAGCCCAACACCATGCAGGATGTTTGGCATTTGCCAGGGAACACCAAGATTGGCCAAATCCCTTAAGTGACTGCAAAAGACCTGCAGATAGACTTGGTGGCAACAGTCACTGAGGTTTCAGTGAGCACAGGAAGGCACGTACTAAACGCAAAATGTTTCCATGCCAGAACTCTTCAGATGTACACCAGTACTAACCCAAAAGCACAAGTCGGCTACAAAATGCTAAAAATCATATAAGGATCCACAGAGGATTTGGGATTCTGTTCAGTGGAGCTAGGAAACAAAACTAGAACTTTTTGGCACAATGGATCAGCGTTGTGTCTGGAGAAAGAAGAATGAAGCATATGCTGAAAAGAACACTGACTACAGTCAAGCATGGTGGTAAAACATCTCTGGTGGGATGAAGGCAGTTGCAGCACGCAAACCCAAGCATAATACTGACCTGGCAAACAATGCTAATGAGGAATTGGCTCAGATTCCTCAGGAACGCTCCAGAGGCTGGTGTCTGGCTATGCAGCACATTGCAGCAGGTCATAACAGCAAAAGGGTGCTCTACTAAGTACTAAAGATGCTTGCGATGAAGAAGTTGAATAATTTTGGGACTAGAGAAATATTATCAGTAGTCGTTGTTGAAGCAGTCGACAACCTACAAAATGTACAGTAAAGATTTTGAACTATAATAGGTTTCAGTCTGCAAGACTTGGATGTGTGATTTAGGTGTTCCGTAAATAATTTTGAGCAGTGTAGTAATTCAATGATTATTTTTCAATAGGCCCAATATTGCCTGATATCCTATGATTATTCATGGAATGGGAAGGCGTCCATTCTTAGCTGTGTGGAAGTGATAGTGGGCTGCTAAGGCCATGAAACATTTCAATGAAAAACCAAACTTCCTGGTTTATTCCCATGATCGACGCTTTGGGTAAAGAGGACCCCCGAAAACGGGAATACGACTGGTCAGACCTCAATAGTGAAGAAAACTGGGACTTATTACTTACGCAATGTACAATTTGTTAAATGTGTGCAATTTCTGTGACCTTATGTAACCATCAAGATATTATTTTTGTGATTTTTATCCATTTTTCCTTCTAATCCTGCCTTGTGGCAAAGGGTGCACACATGGTTCATTCAACCACATGTCGCCCTGCTAAATCCAACATGGAAGCCTTTAGTCGGCTCTCGCATGGGATGATTTCGTTCACCAACCATACTATACTACCCAAATCCCGGGCAGTGCTATGCCAATTTTACTATCATGACATAGACTGTCGTGCAATGCAGTGTCTTAAGACACTACACCACGCTGACAGCCAACCATCAAGATATTTGTATCTATACTTTTCATTTACAGTGAGCTCCTAAATTACTGGCACCTGACATGTGAGTAACCAATGTGAGTAACAGTACTTTATTAATGTGTCAATGGAACCAACAAAAATCCTATATTGATAAAAAAAAATCTGTGTGTGCGTCGCACAGTTCGTTGGTACACCGCTAACGTGCACAAACCACTTGCTGCCATTCTGAACACTTTTAACACCCATGTTAAAACACTTACCAGAAATGACAAGTGGGACGAGTGTGACAAACGCAAGACATGGCAGCTGATTGGAGGAGCGTGTTACGTGGGTCTGGCTGCTCCCGAATTTCAAAACAGACTGTAATGGCGTCTCGTTCTGAATACGATCTTATATTTTACAAAAACAGTTCAACGAAACGTGTTTCTGAAAACATTTTAAGCGAGAAGTAGGCCATACAGTTGCTAAATCTGTCTTCATTTCAGATCGACAAAGGTCAGTTTAAAAGATTTACGTCAGATTTTGAGATGCCCCGAGCAGAGCCGATCGCTCCTCAACGGTGGAGTGCTGCAGGTCACGTCACGTGTATTTTTGTAAAAGCTACACTGAAGTTGGAAGTTAGATAAATGCAAGTTATTTCAATTGTTATTCTGTAATATTTCAAATTCTGTTTGTGCAGCATTACATGATATAACTATCTTTTAATACTGTATCCTAAATTGTGCTTAATTAAGCTATATATCATATGCTGGAGTATAAAGATTAAAATAAAAAATAAAAACAAGAACTGTACAGAACCGAAAACCGTGACCCTAAAACCGTGATACGAACCGAACCATGGGTTTTGTGAACCCCTACAAGCTACGTCAGGTAGTCAGTGGTTTGAGCCTGACTATTGCTCCTACGACTTTCACTGGACCTGCAGCACGTGGCAACACAAAGTGGCATAGCATTGCCCAGTAGATGGGATAGATAAGCGAAATTATCTTCCTAGACACATTGCTCTCCAGCGACTTGTGTGCAGGTCAGGCGCCTGAAAAGTAAATCACGGAAGTGTAGTTGGTGAGCGTAATAATCCTGTAGATGATCTGACACAAGTCTGACAGAAGCCTTACCCTGACACCATGGAAGATCAAGGGGAATCCCTTGGTGGGCAGATGACTCCAGTGACAGAGTGAGTCCACTACGGCTCTCTGGGCCCGGACACACAGTTCCCCGCTGTAGAACAGTCTGGAAGGCAGCGCCAGGAGGGCCTCATGGGAACGGTAGTTATACACCAGCTTGGTCACCTGTGAGGGTAGCCATTTTAAATGACAAAATATTTGGTAGAAATAATGCATCAACTGCTTGACTTTATAGGATGCCGTCA
Source organism: Umbra pygmaea (assembly GCA_016801145.1). Classification (NCBI taxonomy): domain Eukaryota; kingdom Metazoa; phylum Chordata; class Actinopteri; order Esociformes; family Umbridae; genus Umbra; species Umbra pygmaea. Next base: position 4,686 of record JACXGM010039536.1, read on the forward strand.
TGTTGGCTTTGATGACACTGTGTTTGGTATGCTCAAATTTGTAGTTATTAACAAATAACCAGAAATGAGCATTAGTATGCACCTAAGTTGACCAGTGTGGGATTATAAAATCTTTCATAGGTTCGCACTGTCATTTGAACCTTCTTGAACAAATTTCATAGTTGTTCTGTGGATAAGTCTTTATAACAATTTCTTTTATTAAAATTGATCAAAATAGTTCATTTAGTTTTGATAGAACAATCACATGTTGATTTACCTTCACAGTTGCCCTACCCAGTCATTTTGGATTTTCTAATCATCATTTGGATCCATGTTAACCGTATAAATAGCCTGGAAAAATCCAGACCCAAATCCGGAGGAGATATGGGTCTGGGATCTAGTAATGAAAATGACCCAGCTCGAGGGGCGGCACCAAGTATGCATTTGAAAATCTCACTGTACGCAATTGGATAACACTACGACCTATCACCAGTGGTTTTTCGCTAAGCACCTATGGCGGAGCTAACTGGTAGATTAAACTCTTGCAAAAACAGCAAAAAAGTCCTTCCTTTAAAAGGAACAATTTGAGCACCGTCTTCTGTCCCTCTTTTAGACAAAAAGCCAAGTCTAACTTGTTCATTGTAGTGGCCAAAGCCGTTTTAAACAACTGGTGTTATTGCGATCTTACAATGTTTACTAATGACTTCGAGGTCGCAGCGCTGTCGTCATCTGTTTAACACGCTTCTGGCCCGCCTATATCAGATACACCAATGTGATTGGTGCAGCTCGGCTACAAGGGCATAGTTAATGAGCAGCATTACTCGGTGCCAGAGTAACTTGCTGAGCAAATTCAAACTGTGCTCTCGCGAGAACTCTGGATTTCCAGGGTACCGTATAAAAGTCCTGTAAGAGAATTCTACCACAAAATATTATTGGATTGGTTCCTGTGCAAATCCTATTAGAAAAGCCCAAACAGAATACTATAACATAGGTTCCTAATACCTTTTAAATCTGAGTCCTATATGATCCTGTTACGATAGGAAATCCTGAAGGACTGCTTACAATTTGAATAACGGAAAGTGTTTTAGTCACCCTGAGATTAGCCACGTCACATACAGAGTGCAAACAACAGCATAATTGGTCCAGCAAGTAGACTTTTTAATTGTGCCAATACAAGCCATATAAATCTGTTACACTGCTATCCTATTTGAAATAAGTATTGCATTAAGAAAACGTTGGCTACCTACTGTTGGACATATTAATAAAACTGCCGCTCCTTCTCCTTCTTAGTGGGAGGCAATTGACGGTAGATTAATAAGCACCTCGATACAACTCGTTTGCAAGTTTGTGCGTCACTTGCTATCGTAATAAACAAATCTCTTTGTGCACTTTTTAACTGTCTCCTGTCTAATATTGTAATCTACTACACAAGATAATTTATAAGCCACAGCAGTAGTTAGCTAGCTAGAAGCTTTGCTATCAGGTGAAATGCCTGATCTGACTCCAAAGTGCGACGTAGCTTTGACGAGCAGCATCGCTTCTAGAACTGACCGGATTGATTGGTATAAGGACAGTGCCCTCTATGTTTCTTGCGGCATGCAGATATTAGCACAACAAGCTCAATAACCTTAAGGACATTGTCAACCTGACATATTATCTAGGTTGACAAGCAAATGCAAATAATTTGTCAAAAAAAAGAAATGTCTAGATTTGTTCGTATGTTTGTCTTGGCGTGGTGGCAGTATTTTTGCCGTGGCGAAAATGAACAAATTGGAAACACTGGTGTGTACGATATGATATGACACTATGTGTACGATATGATATGACACTGTGTGTATGATATGATGACACTCTGTCCACACCACTCACCAGCATGGGGTTGTATCCCCCATCTCCTTTAGAGTACAGAGGGTTGGCCATCAGTCTCTCCAACAGGGAGACCCCCAGGCCGAATGCCTGAGACTGCTTTGACTTCACCACTGGACCAAGCTGACAGGGGTCTCCAGCCAAAACAATCTGTAAAGCGTGTGTAAGGGGGGTGTAACAGAGAATATTACTTATTTTACATTTACATTACTTTCATTGAGCAAACATTATCACCCCCATTACCGACATCTTGAACAAAAAACTACAAATACAGCATCAATTACGTGCAGTAAGTAGTATTGTGTAGTAGACATGTCTAGTCTCACCTGACCGTCTCTCTCTGACAGAAGCCCCAAGGGAATCAGGGCCTCTGGCTCCATGGCTTGGCCAGCCTCGTCCAAAAACACATGGGTGAAATGACCCACACTGAGGAAACAACAGTCTTCACTAGTTTAGTCTGATAATGTTGGCATGGCGGACTCTTCATTTTCTTCCAGCCTCTTACCGCAGTCCAATCTGGTAGAACATTCCAGCGCTGGAACAGGTGCTGACCACGATCCTGTGGAAGGAGGCTTGTCGGATGTCCTCCCCAGCCCGAGAGTACTGCCTGATAACCTCTGTGATGGACTACCAGAGACAGAGAAGACAATAACATGAAGTGGGCTCCAAAATTACTGGCAACACTGACTGGCAATGAACGTTGAATACTATAAAAAATATAAACAAAATTGTAGAGAAAAACTCAAAATACCAATGTGAATAACACTGTACTGGTGTCAATGGAAATAACAAATATAATTGTTTGATTAAATAAAAAATCTATGTCCTCCAAATCAAGGTTTTACAATCAATGGCACACTTAAGTATTATTTTAAATAACATCTACCAAAATTAAACCAGGAATTAAATTCCACTTATGTAAGTTCATCTAAGTCTTAAGGAACTATAATGAGCCATTACATTTCATCCTGTTACACTAAGGTATACAAACGAGATAACGTGCATGCAGTATCCCTTTATCATCCAAACTCATGAACAAAAAAACTGGCAGTTTTAGACCATAAATCTGGTAATGGGTACAAGAAGAACCACAAATGATTCAATATAACACTGAGCACTGTCAGGGCAATTATTTAAAAAAATCTAAAGATAAGGAACAGTTGAAAACCTTATGGTTAGAGAATACATATGGATTTTGCCACCCAGAATAAGGAGGATGGTGAGAGAAGCAACAAAGCCCTGTGGCGTAGTGGGCTAAGTCGCTGCATTGCATGACAGTCTACGTCATAATAGTCACAGGTTCAAGTCTGACTATGGGTTCTCTGACTATCACCGGGCCGCAAATTGCCATAGTGCTGCCCGGAACTTGGATTAGATAGGATAGATAATCTGACTTGTCATGTTGCTGTCCAGCAAACACTGTCTATATTGGGTACCTATGGGTTCAATCGCGGAAGTACTTTTGATGAACGTAATCATCCCATGCATAATCTGAATAAAGGTGTCTGTGTTGGATGAGCAGTGCAAAAAGGATTGGTGGCTAGGAATACATGTGGTTGGATGAACCATGTATGCACCCTTCACCATCCCACAGATCTGTGCAGGGAGTTGCAGAGCTTCCGACAAGGCAGGGATAGAGGGAATTGGAAGGGGGAATAAAATGGGGGGGGGGGGGGGTCACAAAAATAAAAAAAAACATCCCAAAGAATCACTGTGAAAGATTTGGTGGCATCTTGGGGTCTAAAACCACCATCAGACACCACCTCCACAACCATGGCCTCTTTGAAAGTGTTGCCAGAAGAAAGCCCTTTCTGACTCCAAGACACAGACACAAGTGCTTGGAGTTTCTTAAAATTAAACTATGACTATGACTGGAGATAGCTGCTCAGATTAGTTTTGGTCAGATACAGCATTGGCGTAGTTGGCATCGAAACAGAAATGCATACAAGAGGCACCACGGTAAAGATTGGTGGTGGGTCAGTGACGTTTTTGGGGCTGTTTTAATTCCAGGGGTCCAGGGGCACTGGTCATGGCATAATGAATTCAACCACATATCAGGCAATTTTTTCTGACAATATGGTTGCCTCTGCCAGAAGGCTGGGACTTGGCCGTAGGGCTGCATCGATTATAGATTTTCATGGTACCCACTGATACCACCTCATCTACAAGTCATTACTAGGCAAAACACCACCTTACCTGAGCTCATTAATATCCATAGCATCAACCACTCTCAACATGCGCTTGAGCAGGTATATCTCCCTTGTCGCTACAAAAGCCTGCACCTCATTCCTCATTCGCTTCTCCTTCCAATTCTCTGCTGCCAATGATTGGAAAAATTTACAAAAATCCCTGAAACTTGAGTCCACCACTACCATTAAGTAGTACTTGTGAAAAAGGCCCGATACTCCAAGCCGATACTTCCTCCACATTTAAGAGCGTTATGCTGCGCAATGCTTTACAGATTAGCCATAGATGGCCATATTTGTGTGTTTGTTAGATTAGACAATATTCAAGAAACTGTCAAGGACAAAATACACAAAAAAGCCAATGGCTTATTTCCATTGTGGTCCTCAATGTTCACAAAATATAGGAGCAGATCATCATTCTATCTTTCTCCCTTACCCGACCCATTGTGTTATTCTTGTGTATTTGTATTCATGTGTAACTGTCTGTACTTGCACCTTTGCTTTATCTTGGCCAGGTCGCCGTTTTAAATGAGAATTTGTTCTCAACGAGCCCACCTGGTTAAATAAAGGTTAAATTAAAAAAAAAAAAAGATCATACATGGAGAGAAAGTATCAACAAGCTCAGCATCTAACACTTCATCCTTCTTAAGGTAATGATAATTAAACCATTTTTTTACTTCCTTTCTAAAAACACAAAATTTTTATCATCTGCTTTATACAACCAGGTTACTCATTCCAGGCTATAGCACTAGTATAAAAAAAATTATTCATCCCCATTAAACGCTTAAATCTAAATATCGGTGCTACTCCCCCTTGTGGAATGACTATGCACATTTTTTGCATGGACATAATAATCTATCAAGTACGCAGGAACACTTTTCTTTATTATTTTTTATTATTTTAAACGCCAACATCAATTTTAAAACTGTTACCCTATTTTTAACTTTTTAAAAACCAAGCTCTCCATAATGTTCTTCATTTAGATGCAACTGTGGATGTGCTTTCAGTATTACCCTCCATAGTTTATTTTGAGCAGTCTGCAATTTGTTCTTGATTTGTGTCGCATTACCAATATACCAAAATGTTGCAGCATAATAATAGTGTGCCTACACTAATGCTGCTGCTAACAATTTTAAAGTTTGAGTCTTTAGAAAAGACGCTTGTCTTGCAAAAAAAAGTATCCTATTAAATAAATTTTAATGAACTAATACAGCCATATTTTCTCCTGTCAATTTATTATCTAATACACATCCCAGATACTTTACTTCCTGTTTCGGTGTAATGGTCAAGTCACCAACCTTTACCTCTAATCTGGCACTTTTATTTAATTTAGTGGCTGAACCAAATAATATAGATTCAGTTTATCCAAAATGTAAAAAAAGCTTATTATTAATAAACCATTTAGATATCCTTTCAATCTCTCTAAATATTTGTTTTCTTAAAGTGACAGAGAGGGATAGTAGCCTACTGTAAAATGCAGTATATAGATAGGAAAGAGTTGTATTGATGAAACATGTAACGATTGGAACAACAATACCAACAAACTGGTAAATCTGATTCACGTAAATGTTTCAATGGAAATGTATTCCAGCACTATGCATACATTTCATATTGATGATAATGACAGTCTACTTTTTCAGTAGGGGTGCAACGGATCATGAAACTCACGGATCGGATCGGTTTTCGGATCAGAGTCACGGATCGGATCATTTTTCGGATCAGCAAAATAAAAAATATATAAAATAATTGGAATTTGGGTTAGTTGTTTTTATAATTTTCAGTGGTTATGATGAGCAATATGAGAGAGAAATTTGGTTAATATTGATCGTTGTT
>JACXGM010039537.1:0-10549 GCA_016801145.1 Umbra pygmaea
ATGTTAGTTCAATGTGAAGGATTTTGTCAAGGCTATCTCCACTGCATTAGTGTTGTTATCAGATTTTTATGTACATCTTGTCATAGAGATGAGCGAAATAAAAATGAACACGTAATTTAATGAAACAAGACCCATTGGTTTCTGGTTTAACGTTAATGAGTGATGAAACACCTGCTCTGGTGAACCATTTAACGTTGAATAATACAGTCAGAGTTAGTTTTTTCTACCTGAAGAAAATGTTGTCTTTCCCCTATATTTTCTTCTTGGGGGGGGGGGCTTTATAAAATGTGTCACCTTTTTCAGCCCTTCTGAGTTTGCAGGTATTCATACAGCTAGCTCTGCTGTGCAAAGTATTTGATCTACAGAGCTGTGGTTTTCAAAGTGCTCTTTCACTTTTGTTGAAAGACTTACACACTCTTGAGGAGGATGGCATTTTCATTGAAAGTGTTGGTCAGTGTATCAGCGGCACTGTGTTGTGTGTCGCAGGCTTTGTGCAGGGTTTCAGAGGACACTATGTCTGCAGATTCTGTTGCTGTATACAAGATCAGATACAGTCTAGTGAAGTTTCAGAAGGAGAGTTTAACATGAGAACAAGGGCCTCCCATGATCTTCATGTGCAGAATGTTGTGCAAGGAGAAAATGCGTCTCACATTGGTGTTACGGGTGAGTGTGCTCTCAGCAAGACATTGCTGCATTTTCATCCCATTACTGGTTTCCCGTCTGATATACTTCATGACCTGTTAGAGGGTATTGTGCCAGTTGAGTTGGCCTTGTGCATCCGTGAGATGATTTGTATGAAGTACTTCACTCTTGAATATCTAAACACAAAAATTTGCACATTTCCTTATGAGCACTTCGATAGGCTTGATAAACCACAACCTATCCCAAAGACATTTGCCGCCAAAGTAAGCATTTTTGGGAATGGTCATGAAAATTCTACTTTGCTATGGTTGTTACCACTTATGGTAGGAAGTAAAGTACCTGAAGGGGATGAAGCATGGGCCATATTGATGGACCTTAAAGAAATTGTGCAGCTGGTGTTGTCTCCGTCTTTCAACAAAGAATCCATCCAGTACATGCAAACTAAAATAAGTGATCACAGACAGGGTATCCAATCGGTGTTTCCAGACTTTAAGCTTCGACCCAAGCATCATTATGTTGAACACTACCCTGAACTGACGAGGCGTTTTGGATCTCTTGTTCACCTATGGACCATGAGGTTTGAGGGAAAACACTGCTTTTTCAAATGGGTGGTACATGACACACAATTTCAAGAATGTCTAAAAACTCTAGCTACCAGGCATCAGCACATGATGGCATATCACTTTAGTGCGCCATCATTTTCCAGACCCCATACACAAGCCTCAAGTGTCACCTCTGTCCAAGTTACCACACTGCCTCAAGTGGCAAAATATTTCATAGAGACAAAGACAGATAGCCAAAACATATACAGTACATCAAAGGTCTCCATAGATGGCACAGAGTATGCAAATGGCATGTTTGTTTCTACAGGCCACACTGGGGGACTTCCAACATTTAGCAAGATTAAACACATACTGCTTGTGAACAACTCTGTTTCCTTTCTTTGCAGGAACTATGAGTGCTGGTACAGAGAGCATTTGAGGTAATTTGAGCTGACATCCTCAGATATCTTCTCTGTGCATCAGCTGTCAGAACTAAATGACACAGTAAGTCTCACAGCATACCATATTGATGGGCATTTGCTATTGACACAAAAAAGATTTATTTCTGTCAGAGAGGTACAGGATTAAAATGTTTTTAGAAGTGGGGAACTGTAGAGTCTCATCGAGCATTGTGGAGAAAATGAACTCTGCTGTAATATCACAATGAATATGCCATTAGTGAGTCCACTGTTAATGAATTGTATAAATTTGAGATTATTATACTTAATTCAAAGCAATGATATTTTTCATTTATGTTTTGTTGGAAATTGCCTGAGTTTGTCTGGAACAAAACCTGATTGTGTGTTGCCAAACTAATGGTTCTTTATTCATCCTTTTTCGCATAGGAAATGGCAGCTCAAAACTTCCTACTTCATGTCCATACCTCCACAGACATTGTTAGGAAGATGACTTTATCTTCACGTCCAGAATCTGTTGATGACCTAAAAACAATGATAAAGGAAAAAATTAAGCTAGACTTTGACTTTAGCTTGTCAATACCAAGATCCAGACGTTGATGGACAGTTGTGTTCCCTTGTAGACGTTGAGGAGCTTCCACATAAGGCTGTACTAAAAGTTATAAGGTCTGAGAGTAATGTTACTTCAGTAGCATCAGATGACATGATACTATTGCCTCATGCCCTTACTCCAGACAGGACTGAGAGATGGCCTGATGTATTTCCAGTGCTCTCTTTTTCCTACAAGGTAGAACTCATTATCGGTGAGGGAAATGTTACATATGAGAGAACAGGGAAAACCCTTAAGCTATCTAGGGGACAAAAGCACAGCATCCTTGAGACCCTTGCAGCCAAAATGCATAGCTTCAAAGCATATCCCAATGATAAGGACATTTCAATGGTAGCTGAAGCACTTGTCACTAAGCATCCTTGTCTAAAAGAGCCAGGATCTCGGACAGGATGGAATGGTTGGAAAAATAGTCTAAAGTTTAAGATGGGGAACTACTGCTCTAAGTTGAGCCGGGCAGGATTTAATGAGGTAGCTGTAAATTCTGGGAAGAAGAGTAGAAACAAACCAGAGAAACAAGCTCCCCACACTAACATCAAATGACCAAAGAGGGCAGAAGTAAATTTTCTCCCAAATTTTCCAAGAGGCGAATATGGTGCGAGCTCTGAGCAATTGAGGCTCCAAATTGTGGATGAAGTTAAGATGAGAGACAAAAACCTTCTCCTAATTGCCAAGTTGATGCAGACCACCTTCGTTCTGCGGCGCAAAGAGGTCATCAATTATTCTCCTACGTGTTTGAGAAATCCTGGAAAGCTGGCCTGCCCTTAAAATGGAGTCACAGGTAAAATTATTTTGCCATGTAGACCTATTCTAGCAGAGTATTATTGAGTGTTCAATTTTATTATTTGTGTGACTGTGCCAGTGAATTCAACAATTTGACTTATATTTACAACAACTATAGCATATGATTTGACTTAAGGATGTGCATATTTTCCCCCAATCTGATATGTACCAAGATCAATGTTTTGCTATTATTGAACAATAGTGTAGCACCTTTTGTTGCTATATATTTATATATACAGTCAGACTTGAACATATATACATACACACATATTTTTTTGTGCAGGTCTGTGCCGGGTTTCACAGAATTGCAAACATCAACCTGAAGAACCACTTCTTTGCGGAGTTAGACAATCATGCCTATCGTCTTCAGAGCTTGTTCAGGAAGAAAGCTGCCCGCACAGGAAAAGTCGCCATTGTTCTGGGTCAGCTCTTTAGAGCTTATGACCTCCAGGTTAGTAAGTTATTCTTCTTGGTTCTGCATAGTGATACTAAAGTGGATTTTAGTGTAACCTTTTTAAAAACCCTCAACTCCTTAGACTTAAGAAATGTCTTTATTGTCAAAGTGTTATGTGGCTATACTGTTTAATATCCAAAGTGAAGAAATAATATGTTCTAACACTCCAGGAACAAGTTGATGTCCATGTTAGACGTGCTGCTGTCCTCCGTGCTCTCCCTGCATATCTAAATGAGGATGACTCTGGATTTCTGAAGCGGTGGGATGTAAGTAATTAATTGTTTAGAATTTGGTCTTTGACGGTTGATCATAGAATACAATTGTTTATTCTTGTGAAATAGTTACATTGTTTCAGTTGTTCAAAACTTAGAAAAAATTGTCCTGGGGTCATCATAAATTGAGCTTTATTGTGTGAGGAATAAGTCTGCTCAGACATTCAGGTTGTAGTTGCAGGTTTTGAGTATAACGATAATAATTGCAGTTATAGGGGACTGGATGCAAGTCAGAATAAAACAACGCATGCATCCACATATTCAAGAACTGTTGTATTTTCACGCTTTGAAGTTTTGAATAAGTCCACCTATGGATGTCTTTGAAATTAAGCTTTTCAGGTTTCTTAGTAAAAAAATATGTCGCTCTGAATCCTACTACAGTTTCACAAGCTCTGTCCAGGCTGCACTTAAAGCAACATACCACTTTTGGAAATAGCTTAGACAATCTGGGGTGACAGTTCTCTCTTTTGTTTAGGAGACGCAGTCTGATGAACCTAACATTGACAAACTACCGGTTGGGCTTCTCTTGATCAGTGCCAATTCAACAGATGCCACGTTCTTCTGCCCAGACAGGACTGTGGTTGTGCTTGAGGGTAACAGAGTTATAGATTGCTTTTTGCACTGATTTATGCCCTGCATCTAAGTTCTCCAAAAGACTTGGCCAACACATTTGACTTTATCCAGAAAGTGTTGATGGGCCTGGATGATGGGTTACAAAACAAAGATTATTAGGTTGCCTCTACTGGACTTTTTGTATTCATATGCACTACTGTCATTTGAGCATACCATAGAACAATGAAAGTAGAGAGTTTACTTAACATCTGATAATGTGTTTTGGAGTATAATTGTTCAACCAAATGTTTCATGGAGGGCTGGTACTTTTTGGATGTGTAAATCAGTATGGAAAATGTTTTCCCTCTGGATATACTGCTATACCCATATCTTTGATAATTATAGCTATAGGTCTTTATGAGCCATATGGGTACCATGCCTTTGTTCACCCATAGGAGGTAAAATTTTCATTAGGGCACGTTCTGTTAGGGCTGGGTATCATTCAACATTTTTTGATTTGGCTACCAATAAAGTGACTTCAATATCGGTTTCTGAACAATATATTTTTCGATAACAGTTGAATAAAATCCACCAAAAAAAATTACACATTACAGTACAAATATTTGGATATAATTTTCAGCTACTACGTGAGCTGTCTCTGTGTAATGTAAAGTTTTCCTCTGTGTCTATGATGTGTAACGTTAGAGAGCCAATTGCAGACGTTATTAGATCTTGGTAGAGGCGTGCTAATTGGCTCACTGACACTGAGATTTACTCCTTTTGTATTGAAATTTGGTAGAATGGCGAGGCATCTTTTTGATACTCAAGGAGGCAATACAAAAGTATTGAATTTGGTACCCAGCTCTGTAAGTTCTGTACTATTTAAAAAAATACTGTGTACCGATGTCACTGTTTGACAAGTGTTTATGGATGTTTTAATGCATGGAGAAGATGGTGGTATGATGTATATCCTTAAATTTGAACATATACCATAACAGGGTTTTATATTCTCCACTACAGTGATAGAAGCCCATAGGCCATTTTCTAAGGCCTTTGCACTGTTTAATAATGTTTTAAATCACTGTTTGAAATATTTTCCATATGCCAGCAAATGTTTTATGGTCGCTTAATAAATAGTGACTTGCATTTAAAGTGTCTGTTAACATCTGTTAATGTTTACACAAAATGTGTATTTGGGGATTTTGAGTTGAAGCTACTTAAAACATTTTATGTTATCAGTTTCAACAAATAATTAAAGTACTCTATCCTGCAATTTTGTATGAGGGGCCGTCAGGGACATAATTCAGAATTACCTCTCACAAACACATGTGAAATGCTCTTACATACACTACTGAAACACTCTCACATAAACAACTGGAAGATTATTCACTCACACACACTACTGAAACGCTCTCACGGACAAGTAAAACACTCTCATATACACTACTGAAATGCTCTCACACATACAAGTGAAACGCTGTCACACATACAAGTGAAATGCTCTCACACATACAAGTGAAACGCTCTTATATACACTACTGAAAAGCTCTCACACATATAAGTGAAACGCTCTCACACATACAAGTGAAACACTCTTATATACACTACTGAAAATCTCACACATACAAGTGAAACGCTCTCACACATACAAGTAAAACGCTGTTATATACACTACTGAAAAGCTCTCACACATACAAGTGAAACGCTCTCACACATACAAGTGAAACGCTCTCACACATACAAGTGAAACGCTCTCACACATACAAGTGAAACGCTCTCACACATACAAGTAAAAAGCTCTCACACATACAAGTGAAACGCTCTCACACATACAAGTGAAACACTCTTATATACACTACTGAAAAGCTCTCACACATACAAGTGAAACGCTCTCACACATACAAGTGAAACGCTCTCACACATACAAGTGAAATGCTCTTATATTTACTACTGAAAAGCTCTCACACATACAAGTGAAACACTCTCTCACATACAAGTGAAACGCTCTCACACATACAAGTGAAAGACTTTTATGTATATATACATTAGGATGATCAGTAGTGCACGTGCATGAAATCTGCATGCTGCCTGTTACATTACTCCAGCCTTTGAGTTTGCTTTTTAACTTCTTTCCTTTTATTCTTTTTTTGTTTGTTCTTATTTTTTCACTATAACTCTCTGAAGTCCTGCCCTCTCCAACGATGTTGTTTGAGAGAGTTTTTGTGTTTTATTTCATGTTTTAATGCCGCTTCTACCGGGATACTAGGGTGGCCATTTCCTTTACATCAAAAAGGAGGACACTTTGTATACACAGGGCCACGCAAACAGATATTTGTTTGGTATGATCCTGTTTTAAATTTAAATATGTTAAAATGCTCAGCATCAATAGTAATAATAATTAATTAATATATATAATATTTATATATAATAAAAATGTGCAAAGAGTTCTGTGCAATACCATTCCATATTCACTGTGCTATCTATTGCCCATGTGCAACTGCTGCTACTATTTCTGTTATCTGTTGTTTGTGGATTCTTACTGTTTTTGCTCTTGTACATAGTGTTTTTATTTTATATTTATTATTTTCCTACTCTTACTGTTTTTTATACGATAGCAACAGCGTTGAGCGCATGTTGTGGCGAATCAACACATGGCTCATTTGATTATTAAAATTAGCTATGTGTTGATAGGTCACTACACAAAAATGCAACCAATGAAATTATTTAGTTTGACACAGCTTTTTTGACACACATTCTTAGCCAATAAGTATTAAACTAACAAGGCAATGTGTCAAAAGGCTGACCTTTTTGTTATTTTCTCAAAAGAAGGACAAATGAGTATCAGGCTTAAGGCTGCGCCTGCAGCCTGGCTGTCCAGCCTAAAGCCGGACGAAGGGCCACGCTACGAGACATATATAATGTATAATTATATATACAGTGGGGAGAACAAATATTTGATACACTGCAAATTTTGCAGGTTTTCCTACTTACAAAGCATATAGAGGTCTGAAATTTTCATCATAAGTACACTTCAACTGTGAGAGACGGAGACTAAAAACAAATCCAGAATATCAAATTGTATAATTAATTTGCATTTTATTGCATGATAAGTATTTGATCACCTACCAACCAGTAAGAATTCCATTTCTCACAGACCTGATAGTTTTTCTTTAAGAAATCCTCCTCTTCTCCACTCATTACCTGTATTAAATGCACCTGTTTGAACTTCTTACCTGTATAAAAGACACCCATCCATACACTCAATTAACAGACTTCAACCTCTCCACATTGGCCAAGACCAGAGAGCTGTGTAAGGACACCAGGGATACAATTGTAGACCTGCACAAGGCTGGGTTGGGGTACAGGACAATAGGCAAGCAGCTTGGTGGGAAAGCAACAACTGTTGGCGCAATGATTAGAAAATTGAAGAAGTTCAAGATGATGGTCAATCTCCCTCGATCTAAGCCTCCATGCAAGATCTCACCTCGTGGGGCATCAATGATAATGAGGAAGGTGAGGGATCAGACTAGAACTACATGGCAGGACCTGGTCAATGACCTGAAGAGAGCAGGGACCACAGTCTCATTGAAAACACACTATGTGAGTAACACTACGCCATCATGAATTTAAATCCAGCAGCGCACGTAAGGTCCCCCTGCTCAAGCCAGCGCATGTCCAGGCTCGTCTGAAGTTTGCCAGTGACAATCTGGATGATCCAGAGGAGAAATGGGAGAAGGTCATGTGGTCTGATGAGACAAAAGTAGAGCTTTATGGTTAAACTCCACTCGCCATGTTAAGAGATAGAAGAAGGATGAGTACAACCCCAAGAACAACATATTAACCGTGAAGCATGGAGATGGAAACATCATTCTTTGGGGATGTTTTTCTGCAAAGGGGACAGGAAGACTGCACCGTATTGAGGGGAGGATGGATGGGGCCATGCATCATGAGATCAACAACCTCCTTCCCTCAGTAAGAGCATTGAAGATGGGTTGTGGCTGGGTCTTCCAGCATGACAATGACACAAAACACAAAGCCAGGGCAACTAAGGAGTGGCTCCGTAAGAAGCATCTCAAGGTCCTGGAGTGGTCTGGCCAGTCTCTAGACCTAAACCCAATAGAAAACCTTTGGAGGGACCTGAAAGTCTGTATTGCCCAGTGACAGCCCCAAATCCTGAAGGATCTGGAAAAGGTCTGTATGGAGGAGTGGGACAAAATCCCTGCTGCAGTGTGTGCAAACCTGGTCAAGAACTACTGGAAACGTATGATCTCTAATTACAAGCAAGGGTTTCTGTACCAAATATTGAGTTTTGTTTTTCTGATGTATCAAATACGTATGTCATGCAATAAAATCCAAATTCATAATTTAAAAAACATACAATGTGATTTTATGGATTTTTGTTTTGGATTCCGTCTCCCACATTTGAAGTGTACCTATGATAAAAATGTCAGACCTCTACATGCTTTGTAAGTAAGAAAACCTGCAGAATTGGCAGTGTATCAAATACTTGTTCTCCCTACTATAAAAAGTAGTTTGTTGACTCAACTCGCAAAATAAGTAACCCTGTTGCGTGGGTTCAACTTAAAATGCTAAGTCAATTTAAATTTGTATTTTGTTTTATCAAGTATTATTGTTGACTCAACATGATATGAATATTTTACTCATGGAGTCAACTTCTCATAATTTTCTGATTAGTTGACTTCATGAAAACATGAAAAATTATGAAAAATGTTTGTTGATTTAACTATATTTCAGTTGAAATTACTTTGAAAAATATGTTGAAACAACCAAAAAGTAAGATTACTTTTTACAGTGGTATTTTTAATATATAACTATAATGTGCGAAAGGATTTCACTATAGTGTGTGAGAGGTGTTTCACTTGGTTATATGAGAGCGTTTCACTATAATGTGTGAAAGGATTTCACTATAGTGTGTGAGAGGTGTTTTAGTAAAACCGGAAGGCATTTCAGTCAAAACGGAAGGTGTTTCAGTAAACCCAGATGGGAAAATTTACAGCGCGATTCCTTGTTAGTTTAATACTTAGGGCCCTATCTTACACCCAGCGCAATTTACTTTTTACACAAACGCATGTATCATTCCTGTCTTGCACCCGAAGCATATGGGACTTTTCCCTCCACAGACACGCGTCGGTAAATTAGGGAATGAACTTGCGTTCGTTGGGTGGTTCAGCAAAAAGAAGAGGCGTGTTCCGATGCAAACGTTCCCTGGTGCTATCTTGCAGTTCCCGAAAACAATTCCGCCACTGACCAGGAAAAACCTGGTTAAAAGTCAGTGGCGTGTTATTCATAATATGCTATTTTAAGGGCGCATGCTTAACCATAATGTAGCGTGTGCACAACGCGAATACACTTTGCTACTATTATCTACACAAATGCAGCAGTTTTTTATTATTGCAATGCATAATTAGAAGGAAAAATATTACCACACCGTTAAAGACATGGTTAATGATGACACAATTTATGATGCCAGCAAGTGCATAAAATGCTGTTTAGTCAAAAACATACACAAACACGCAGTGTAGCCTAATTGAACGAACATTTGGCACACTGAAAATGCGCGTCAGGTGTTTGGATAGAACAGGTACAAGTCGCAGCATTCTATAAGGCTTTTTGTGTTTTGCGCAACATTTCCATGAATCATGGATATGTTGATGACATTAGTTAGGAAAAATTAGAGGACTTCAGGAGACGTGATGTTGAAATGCATGTGCCGTTGGCACTTAACGTAAATGCCCAGAAATGCAGAACGGGAGAGGAAAGCTTATTTGAAGAAGAGTAATCTCGTTCTAATGTTAGACTACAGTGCAAAAATATTACCATGCATTCATAACCTCGTGATTTTGTGAGTCCAAAACATCGGAAAGTAGGCTATGACTTGTGACATTGCTTTATTTACATTTTGTAAAAAAGAAAAATCAATAGCAAATCGCCGTTATTTAGCAATCCACCATGGAACAAGCGCGCCTGCTCTTAACCTCTTAAGCCTCGCCCCCTAATTGTCAAATTCTGCCTAAAAAAACATACCCAAAGTTAAACTCTTGTTACACTGGACCTGAGGCAGGTACAAACATATGGTTGATGTTTTTTTAAAGAAAAGACCTTGAAATTTTTGGATATGTAAAATTAATTTCAAACAAATATACACAGTGAATATGGCACAGGATGAAATAAAGAAAATGCATAATTATTTTCTGTTTTTATTTTTCTACATCCTCTTTGAAAGAACCCTACAAAGCTATATATTAAGATAGGATACTGGA
>JACXGM010039538.1:0-10549 GCA_016801145.1 Umbra pygmaea
TAATTCTTTGAGATAGGAATTTTGGGTTTTCATGAGCTGTATGCCAAAATCATCAGTATTAAAACAATAAATGACCTGAAATATTTCAGTTGGTGTGCAATTAATCTAAAATATATGAAAGTTTAATTTTTATCATTACATTATGGAAAATAATGAACTTTATCACAATATGCTAATTTCTTGAGAAGGACCTGTATGTGACTACTAGGAGCATCATCGAGAACTTACAGTACTGACTTCAGTGTGTACTGATCAGACATATACTTGTACTGTTTGCTACTGTGCCATCCATACTTAGAGTAGTCTTTGAGTTCCTCTGAGGTGTCGTCGACCACGTCACTCTTCTTGGCCTCATAGCCCATGGAGCGGCAGAGCTTACAAGCCACCAGGGCCTTCGCCATGCTCTCCTCCCCGTGCTGCCAGAAGAACAGAGACATCTTCTGCCGGTTCATCAGGACCGCCCATACTAGAAGCTCATTGAATGGGTAGGGGAACCTGCGTGTCTCTGGGTCATCGATGTCCACCATCTCCTCCCTTGCTTTTTTCTTGGACTGGTCTGTTGCCGACTCCAACTATGAGGAAAACTTTCATCAGCATGTTCAATTCTCTTTGTGCTAGTGTGTATGTATGTTTTTTTAATTTAACTCTATAATGGGGACAAAATTGTCCCTAATTGTCCAAAATTGTGGTTAAATCAGAAAAATTACACACATGGAAACATGTGTGGGTGTGCCTCTGTGTGTGTTGGAGTTCGTACTTTGGGTTTGTATGGCTGTGCAGTCTTGATGAAGTGGTTGTGCCTGGTCTTCTCCTTCTTGTCAGCCTGGATACTGAAAGACTCCTGACTCTTCCTCAGGTTGGACCCAGGACCAACAGGGTGGCGACTTGATCTCTAAAGAGAGCGAGGGAGCGAGAGAGCGAGAGAGCGAGAGAGCGAGAGAGCGAGAGAGCGAGAGAGCGAGAGAGCGAGAGAGCGAGAGAGCGAGAGAGCATGCATAGATGGAAGGGTTGAGAGTGACAAACAGAAAGAGAATCGTTTACTGTCCCCATTTAAAATGCTGCCATCATAAAATGTGAACAATTAATTTAACACTTGACGTTGACAACATTGAACCTTACCCTGCTGTTGCCATGGAGATTGTTGTAGATGATCCTAAAGCGTTTCCTGGTGTAGTTGCACCTGTAGGTCCCACCCATCAGGTATTCTATCACCAGGCCAATGTCTATCAGTGTGATCTTGTAGTTAGGGGGGAGGTTACCCTGGAAACAGATCATAATAACTGTCATAATAATAACTGTAATCTACTCACCCACATCAACATTCTGTAATCTACTGTTAGACAATGAAATCTTTATTGACAAACACTTATTGACAGTAAGACAGAGGTGTACCTGTTTGACATCCCTTACGAGGTGGAAGAGCATTGGATTGGTTGGTGATTGTTTCTGAAACCCAAGAGTAACGCTGATCAAATCATGAGCAACACCTCACAGTTCAGAATGGAAATTAACTGAACATTGAGACTCCACAGGTTGTCATGAGAACTAATGGTAGCAACAAAGATGCATACGTGTGTGTTACCATGTTATACAGCTCCTCCAGTCGTGTGATGTATGTGTGTGTACGTGTGTGTGTGTGTGTGTATATATATATATAGATATATGTATATATGTGTTACCATGTTGTACAGCTCCTCCAGTCGTGTGATGGTCAGGAACCTGTGCATACTGACTCCATTCTCAATCAGAAGCTTCACAAACTCCACGCGGTCCATCACTAAGGCATCCAGCATCGCCTGCTCCAACGAACCCACCTGCACATGAACACGCAGACAGAGACTGACTCCGGGGGGCTGCACAGTCATACTAGATTGAGTCAGCAGGTATATAGACGTACACGCAGCTAGAACGACAGCTGCATAAAAGACGTACCAGTAGCTGCTGTCCGTACACGAACACGTGATTCTTAGCAATGTCCACGCGGTCCCAGGCCAGAGTCAGAACCAGCTGGTCGAACGGAGACGCATTGGTTCCTGGAAAAATGTATACACATAAACGTGGGTGAGCACACAGACACACACAGACAGACAGACAAACATAAAACAAAGACGCAAACACAAAACAGGTGCATATGAATGTATTGCGGAGCGAAGGCATGATATTTGCTGCAGACTAAAGCAAGACTGGGAAAGGGGAGGGGCACATAATCCACAACACAGATGCATAAAATCCTACTGTTTACACAGAAAACAGATCCTAACATTGGATCCAAAATTGCCCATATCAACAAATTTTGCACCAATCTAATATTGCACTCCAATAGGAAGATGGGATTTCCTTCAATATGTTCTTCACTCCAATATACTTCAGAGATCTATTCACTGGCAAGACCACCAAGACATTCTTAGGGCTTCGTTTTCTACACAGTAGACCACTAACCGACAGATGCATCTATTGAACAGACACAGGGGTGAATACCTGGTGAATACCCTGTTGAACACTGGTGAAAATCTATTGTGTTAGCTTGATCGTAGAGCTACAATGCAAGGAGAAGAGGGTCTGAATGCAGAAAAGCAAAAAAGACAGTGTTGTGTATTGTGATAATGGGGCGGGGCCCTACCATTGCATAGCAACAAGCCCCCCTGAAACCCAGAGAGAAATCCCACGAGAAGGAGAGAGAGACATTTAGACAGGGAGGGAAAAGACAAAGCAATGACTTCTCAAAACATATCTAGTATCAGTGTCAAAATGAAAACAGCAAAAATGTCTATTTGGCTACACAACCCAGAGTCTCGCCTTGCGTTTTCTTTTATTATTGTGACCTTTCCAATTGGCCGCGCCCTCTCTCGCGCAGTTAGGGGTCAGACAGCAGGCATGGGCACGGATCTTCTGTCAGTCAAACAGCAGGTCACAGGTATGGAGTTACTTTTCACACGCACACACCTTTAAGCAATGCCCTCAGTATGGCCACATCTATGTCCTGGTGATCGTCAGAGCCAATGTGAAACACAGTGATCTGCCATTCCAAGGTTGGAAGGAGGGAGAGATGGAGAAATGAAGAGGAAAGAAGAGAAGATGTGTTCATTACAAGAAATGGAGGAAAAGATAAAAAGCAATGTGATTCATTACGGAATTTATGACACAGGCCAAACTTTATCAGCATTATCTACTGTAGATCTTTATAATGATCATAATCAGACTCTGCACTGAGTATTGTGTTGATTCAGTTTGCATAAGTTAACGGTTTACCAGTTCTTTGCTCTTCATACATTCCATGAGGGTCTGAAAAAGGTGGAGGGCGTCACTGTGGCTAAAGTTGAACGTCTTTTTGATCGTAGCTAGGATGTCTGTTTCCAGACCGTCAGGTAGTCCCCTGATAGTTTAAAGAAAATCACGATAAATCTTTTAAAAGGTGTCTACGGTACACCATGGACAGTAATGGGAAGTAGTAACACAGTAACTACAAACCTCGGTTAGAGGAATGTGTTAGCGCATTTGTGTTTCTGTCTGTCTCACCCGCCCTCCTCAGTCTGCTTGTGGATGTAGGCCAGTATGTCAGCAGCACGGCCGGTCCCCTCACAAACCACCACGGGCACAGCGGGACTCTCCTGAAGGTACTCCAACACAGTCAGAATCACGTTGGGTCCCCCCTCCAAGATCAATGCTACTACAGGTACACCCTGCCCAATACCTGGAGAGGAAGACAAGAAAAGATGGAGGGAGATACAGAGTGAAACAAAAACTGAAGCAGAAATGAGAACAAATGGAAGACGCATGATGACAATCGGTACTAAATAGCAATCAAATAACGATCATACAACATTACAATGACAATGAATGATCTACATAATCGATCATAAGACAAAAAACCAACAGCATCAGACATTTACAATTATTAAAGACCTGAGCTTATACAATAAGCGTGGCATTAATAACTGCCAACATTCTCTACAGCAAAACGTAATTTAACGTTTATAAATAGGATCAAATACCAAGTAACAATAATTGGACATTTATCTTCCCACCATTATAGTCATAGGTGTTAACGACCTATCTAATAAAATTATACTATAGCATGACATTCAAAAGAACTGTAAATTAAACCATCTGGAGAAAAAGATTCAAGTGTACTGCATAAATCCAAAATACATCTTGCCTTCTCAACAGGTCAATGTCAATACCTCTGGATGGACAACTCACTTTCTCTATACTACAAATGTAAGGTAGAGTTATGCTTATTATCATTAAAAAGGATCGCAACAGGGTAACTCCGATCATTTTTACGAATAGTACAGTCATGGTCAGAAGTTCTGACAAGTATTGGTCTCCACAAATTTTGCTGCTTCAGTGTTCTTAGATCATTTTGTGAGTAGTTACTATGGTATACTGAGGTATAATTACAAGCAGTCCATAAGTGTCAAAGGCTTTTATTGACAATTACATGAAGTTCATGTGAGAGTCAATTTTTGCAGTGTTGAGCCTTCTTTTTAAAGACCTCTGCAATCCGTCCTGGCATGCTGTCAATTAACTTCTGGGCCTCATCCTGACTGATGGTAGCCCATTCTTGCACGATCAATGCTTGGAGTTTGTCAGAATTTGTGGGGTTTTCGATTGTCCACTGGCCTCTTAAGGATCGACCACAAGTTCTCAATGGGATTAAGGTCTGTGGAGTTTCCTGCCCTGGACCCAAAATGTAGATGTTTTGAATATCAGTCTGTCCCTGATGTTTTTTCCTGGAGAGAAGTGGCTTCTTTGTTGCCCTTCTTGACACCAGGCCTTTCGCCAAAAGTCCTCGTCTCACTGTGCATGCAGATGGACTCACACCTGCCTGCTGCCATTCCTGAGCAAACTCTGCACAGGTGGTGCCCCGATCCCGCAGCTGAATCAACTTTAGATGGTCCTGGCACTTGCTGGATTCTCTTGGGCACCCTGACACCTTCACAACAATTAAAACTCTCTCCTTGAAGTTCTTCATGATCTGAAAAATGGTAGATTTCGGTGCAATCTTACTAGCAGCAGTATCTTTGCCTGTGAAGCCCTTTTTGTGCAAACCAATGATGACGGCAAGTGTTTCCTTGCAGATAACCATGGTTGAGAGGAAGAACAATGATTTAAAGCACCACCCTCCTTTTAAAGCTTCCAGTCTGCTATTCTAACTCAATCAGCATGACGGAGTGATCTCCAGCCTTGTCCCAGACAACACTCTCACCTGTGTTAACGAGACAATCACTGACATGATGGCAGCTGGTCCTTTTGTGTCAGCGCTGAAATGCAGTTGAAATGTGTTTTTGGGATTAAGTTAATCACGGCACAGAGGGACTTTGCAATTCATCTGATCACTATTTAAGACATTCTGGAGTATATGCAAATTGCCATCTTCAACACTGAGGCAGCAGACTGTGACAATTTGTACTTGTGTTGTTCTCCCACGACCGTACTTTAGTGTTCACTGATTCGTTTCTGGATGTCTTATTAATGTACAGTATGCCAGACCACAAGGACAACATATCATATATACAACATGTGTAGAATAGCAAGTGATAATAACACCATTATCAGAAACTTCTTGCCCATATATGGATGATTAAAATGTGCCAGTGTTTTTTTCTTATTTTGTTTCTGTAATTCAGTGCATATCCTCTGTCTTACCCAAGACACAGGATATCCTCTAAAAATATATCATCTTTGTCGACTTTGATATAAAATCATTGGTTGAATGCCAAACCCTTGTCAATACAGTTTACATTTGCAAGCATTGACAGTGTGTGAGCTTTTTCCTTTTACATTAACGCTTCTCTTTTTAAGGACCTCCATCTTCTTCTAGGTGTGCCTACATGATATCTTGTTTAAACTTAGATCTTGAATTATATTCATCTCTGTTCAGGATGGTGACAGGATCAAAGTTAATGGGTTAATCTTGAGGGAAAGACATGATGTCATATGCCTTAAAACCTCCATTTGAGGAGGGTGTGTCTCAACTGGTCATCTGACTGCCACGCCCTAATAACAGTGGCTTTCTGTGCTGGCTGTACTGGGTGTTTGCTTGTGATATAATAATAGGTGTGTGATAATAGGTGGTCTCTGGTAATCTCTCTCTGTCACACTGGCACTTAAGATGCCTGACAACGGTCAGACAGTGCAGGGTAAGATACGACAACTAGGGCAGCAGACAGTGAAATACACACTGAAATGAACTGGCGGTTATGCTTAAATACTGTGGGAAAGACCTCATACAACTGATCTTCCTTTCGGTGTCAAGTACTTTGAACTCACAGCCAAAGGAGAGATCATTATAATTATAAAAATGAATGCTGGATATTAAATGCTAATTGGTTGACAGTTGTTAGTAATTCATGATAACCCACGCATAACAAGTTAACACTTCTATTGGAAATCACTCTGCACATTAACTATCCCACAGCCCTACAATTCCTCAAACAATCCACAGATTTTTTTTGTTGCCATGCTTCCTTCTAGCCTAGCATTTGGTCTGCAAGAGTGAGGGCTCGTCTAAACCTGCCTCTCCAATGTCTGCTAGAATGTGTTTAGGAATGTAAGAATGCGATCCCCACCATGCCAAAAGACAATTAACCTGTTCGGACGAGAAGACATTTTCCCTGAGCCAGACTAATTCATGCAGGCTCGGTCTTGGCCATTGTGCTGCCCCAGGCAAAATAAATAAATTGCAGCCCACCTTAAAAAATCCCTGAGGAACAAGTGTAGCTTCATAATGCAGTCTGCCATTTTTGTCCACTGGTTGTAAAAGCAGAACTGGTTGAGACAAAATGAGTCCCTGAAAATTGTATGCAATGCATCTGCTTTATCAATTTGGAATTAATATTGATTGTACTTATAGATTATGCACATATTAACATCACACTTCCAGCCCTATTTTAAAGATTCAATCATATGTTTTTAATCAAGTCTTTTATGCAATGTCATGAATACACATCCATGTGCCATTTGCGAAACAGGCAATCGCACTGGCTTCATCATACAGTGAGCAGCATAATTCATTGTACAGTGACCATTTTTTGCTTATTTTGTTTCTGTACTCTAGCACTTTTGAGATTGAAAGGATACAATGACAGAAATGTCAGCTTTAATTTGATGGTTTTTACATACATAACAGATGAACCGTTTAGAAATGACTGCACTTTTTGTACATAGTGCACCAAAAAACATTGGACAGGCTAAAATAATGTCCAATAAAATAATAATTGTTAATATTTGGTTGCATATCCTGTGCATGCAATGACTGATTGAAGTATACGATGCATCGACATCACCAGATGCAGGGTATCCCCTGTTGCTCTGCCAGGACTATACTTCACCCATTTTAAGGTGGCAGTAATAAGGCTCAGAAATGAAAATCAGCCTGAAGAACAGAAAGGCAAACAGTTGGCTAAAAAGCACCTAAAACAAACCCAACAGTTCTGGTAAAATGAAGTGTGGAGACAAAGATGAACATGTACCAGAGTGATGGAAAGAGGAACGTGTTGAGGAAAGTGTGCCCATGATCCAAAGTATACAACCTCATCAGTGAAACATAATGGAGTTGGTGTTATGGCATGTTACTGTATGGCTGCCAGTGGAACAGGCTCACTTGTCTTCATTGATGATGTGACTGCAGACAGAAGTAGAATAATGAATTCTGAAGTCTACAGAAATATTGTATCTGCTCAGATAAAACCAAATGCTTCTAAATGCATTGGACGGCACTTCATCATGCAACATGACAATGACACTAAACATACTGCATTTTACATGCTGA
Organism: Umbra pygmaea; assembly: GCA_016801145.1. Taxonomy (NCBI): domain Eukaryota; kingdom Metazoa; phylum Chordata; class Actinopteri; order Esociformes; family Umbridae; genus Umbra; species Umbra pygmaea. The sequence continues at coordinate 7,775 of JACXGM010039538.1, forward strand.
AGAGGAGACTGAAGACAATAAGTCCCTGAAACAAGCAGGAACTGAAGATGTCTGCAGTACAGGACTGGGAGAGCATCACCAGGGAAGATACCCAGTGTCTGGTGATGTCAATGCATCGAAGACTTTGAGGAGTCAGTGCATGCAAAGGATATGCAACCAAATATTCATAATTATTACTTTATTCTACATTATGTTAAACCATCCAATGTTTTTGGTGCCCAAAAATGGGGGGAACCATGTAGAAAATGTGCTGTCTTTTCTGAATGGTTAATCCGATATATATGAATATCCTCAAATGAAAGCTGATTGTCTGCACTTCAACCTCACTGTCACTGAATGCTTTCAAACTCAAAGTGCTGGAGTACAGAACCAAAATATCAAACAATGGTCACTGTCCAAAGAATTATGGCGCTCACTGTATATGACCTTATTTGCATGGAGAATGCATGGAGAATGTGTTTCCTAAATGCAGATATTTGAAAAGACACCCTATTTGATCAGAACCATGTGTGATATGCGAAGGAATAAAACCTCTTTCCTAAAGTTGACACAAATACCTAGTGTACATTAGATGATCTGGGTGTTGGTGAAGATCTGCATCTGTCAAGCAACGTCAAGAGGAACGCTGGCCGTGGACAAGGTAGATAGTTCTCCCCTTAGATCTATTAATCAAGAGTTGGCATCAGTGCTCATCTAAATAACCCATTATAAATCAGGCGCTATAATCCAGGAATACTGATTTGCTGAAAGCTTTGGTGTATGAGACGGGAATGACAAAACATTCATTGACTGTTCTAATTGCATTGGTAACGAGTTTTAACAATAGTAATAAGGCACCTCTGGGGTGTGATACATGACCAGTATCCCATGTCTATGGGCTGTAATCAGACACTCTGCATTTAGTTGTGCGTAAAAACAAGCCCTAAACGTAGTGCAGTGGTCTCCACTAATATTTGTATCTTTTTTTTTGCAGTATTTAAAGAATAGATTGTTTTTAATGACAGAACAGGAGACAGTGAGGAAGGGCACAGGAAGTGGGTGAGCCAGGGCTTGAACTGCTGTTGCCAGGGCACACCGTGGTCCAAAGTTAGGAGCTTAGACCACTACATCAACTCTGGCACGGTCTCCAATAATATTGGCATCCTTGTTAAATACTAGCAAAACAGCCTGTGGAAAATAGAATTTCTTCATCCTGTTGACCATTCAAGAAAACTATTAACAAATACCAAAATCTTAATTCAAGTGAAACAATTGAAAGAAAAAAATTGTCTTGTTATAAAACCAATGTATTTCTCAAATGTGTGCAACAGTAATTGGCACCGCTTAATTTAATACATTGTGCAACCTCCCTTTGCCATAGATCGTAAGAAACAGTGCACAAGATGTTCACTGTACATGCAATATCATCCTGATGGAACCTTTAACCACAGCTCAATTTAAGCTTCTTGACAAAGGCAGTCATGTTAATATTTCAGTACATAATACCATCTACCCTAACAAGTTGTCCAGGGCCTTTGAAAGAAAAGCAGCCACACAACATCAAAGACTCACTTCTCTACATGGACATCTTTATTTCTGGCCAAAACTACCTCTGGTGTTTGATTCCAAAAAGTTATATTTTGGTCTCATCTGACCATAGTATCCTGTCACATTGAATGTTCCAGTGACGTTTGTCAAACTGTAGATGCTTGAGTTTGTCATTTGCTGACAGCTTTGTTTGATGAAGGGTTTTTCTGGCAACCCTTCCAAACTTGTGGTTATGTAGGATTTTGGAAAATGTCTGACCCTAAAGCCCAACAAACATCTGCAGCTGTGATTCTTGGCCACACGAACCATATTTTTCACTGTGTGTTGCATCAATGTAAACACATATTTACCCCTAATCCTCCCCCCTATTTGTACCCTGGGTACCTTGAAAGGCGCAATATAAGTCCAAGTTATTGTTATTATTATTATTATTATTATTATTATTATTATTATTATATTCTCATCCAGAACAATTATTAACATTGTTAAACTAGTTGCTTTAAAATCTTAAGTATTGGCTGGTCGGAAAAGAATAGGAATTTTCACCCATTGAGCAATTTTCTCATAGCCATTTCCTGATTTGTGCAGTTCAAATCTTTTTTGCACATCATTAATATATTCTTGTGACATACCATAGTGATTGGTGGGTGATTATGGGGATTTCGCCTGTGTCGCCTCATATTTATACCACAGTGAAACAAAGTCATGGCTTTCCACTTGAAGTTTTCCTACTCACACAGGGGAACTTAATAATATAAAAAAATGAATGGTAATGGTATTTCACTCATAAGAATATCTAGGTGCTAATAATTACGGCACACATTTTAGAGAATAATTAATTCCTCTCCATTTCTTTTTTTTTTTTTCAATCAATGTGCTTCAAATATTTTGAATGAAAAAAATATAGATTTTTTTCCCACAGCCCGTTTTAGGCATATAGGCCATACTTCAAAACATCTTGTACCTTAGTGCCTAATTCTCCTCCTGGGTGAAAGGGATTTTCAAAGTTTTTGAGCAGAATTATTTCAGCTGTTGAAGGTGCAAGGTGGTTTAGTAGTGGTGCAACGGATCGTCATTGATCCGTGATCCGTTCGGATCAATATCTTCGGTTCGGCACACACGTGATCCGCGGATTGATTACTGAAATAAAAAAAGTTTTGCGCATGTTCAGTCCGCTCACAGCATGGTCATGGCGAGCGGAGGAACGGAGGAGCTTGGACGTCCCGCGTCATTTAAATCCCCTGTATG
>JACXGM010039539.1:0-10548 GCA_016801145.1 Umbra pygmaea
CCGATTGCCTTAAAAACGTTAAGTAATGGTTTTTGAAAACTTGAGTGCATTTAACTTAAATGCATGAAAGGGTGTAATTTCTTTATGCTTTTTTAAGTTAAATGCACTCAAGTTTTCATAACTCATTACTTAACGTTTTTAAGGCAATCGGTTACCTCAAATTTTTTAAGTGAATTCAACTTTTCGGGTTTACAGTGTAACATTATTAGAACAATGGTTAGTGTTGACTAGCAAAGGTTTTGTGTGATTGTAATGTCTGTTACAACATGCAATTTATTGACATTGTAGTATGTTCCAATACTTGCATAATGGCTTCCTAGACTCTTAAAGGTAGGTAGATCACCAACACAGTACTTACTTATAATATATAATATGCTATCAACTCTGAATCAACTCTGAATCAACTCTGAATCAACTCTGAATCAACTCTGAATCAACTCTGAATCAACTCTGAATCAACTCTGAGGCCTTTACTCAGTCGTAGTAAAAACAGAGTAGGGTCTCCATGGTTACATCTGTCATCTTCCAACACTTGTTCATAAGTTAAAGCCCTCCGCTTGCTTTCTTGGCCAGAATGTGCATCTAAATGGATGGCTCGATCTCCTGCAAGAGCTTTGTATTTTGGGTCAGGGTCGTCCTGTTATTTAGGGGCCATCGTGCAGGGCAGTGTGTTCTTGTGTGTGTATGGGGGTTGTATGTGTGACGGATTGTTTCCGGCCGTTGCTCCTCTGGGTCACTCTTCTCAGTCTCCAGGACAACTCCAGTCATAGCTCATCTGATTGGACTGGAGCAACTCTCTTGCTTTCCCTTCTCACTCCCTTACTCTTGCTCGCTCTCAATTTTTCATTTCAATTTCAATTAAAAGGGCTTTTTTGGCAGTGGGAACAGTTGTTTACATTTCCACATGAAGCAGATAATATTATTAACATTAGAAGCTATAGCAAAAATATAAACATCTTAATTACAAAAACATGTATTTAAAATGTAAAAGATTTTACTCTCAAGTTTACAATTTTGAGCAGACATTGCACAAAAGTTTTTAAAGATAAAGGGTCTTTGGGTTTTATACATAAATAGTGATGTGAAAATGTGAAAATTGTTACATTTGAGACAATTTGGGAAATTAGATTTTTCATGGGAAAACCACACAGAACAAATAAACACTAGACAGGTTTCCTTGTGTTTGCTTCATGAAACAGACAACAAACACTAATCCGTCTGGACTGGACGCTGCTACACCATCATGCCATGTGAAACTAAACACAGTGTGAACTTAACCTCTGGTTTGAGTGGTATTAACTCAGTGACCCAACGATTGGTTCATTCTAACAATAACGTCTTAGGAAACAAAACCTTTTGGTTTATTTGTGGAAGAGGGGTCAGATCGGGGGGTGAAAAGGAATCTTACTGCCTGTCTCCAAGGAGGCCCTGCTTAGCAACCAACCCTAGTGGAGATATAATCAGTAGTTATTTTTTTATCTAGATTGTAACTGCTCTTTTTGAAGATGTGGTTTACTTGGCAGAGCCAGACTTGGTTCTTTCTCTACCCCAGAGGACTAAACATCAGAGATCCTCATAGCGTGTTCTAACTGTACCAGAGGGGCGTGTCACAACACATCCTCTCCGATCACATATAGCTGACTAGCTGTGAGGAAATGGTACACAAAGTACTTCCTAGATCAACTCAGGTGAGATAGGGAGACAGAGAGAGAAAGAGCGAGTGAGGGGGGGGATTGGGTCTACAGATAGACATAGTCAGAAATGTTAATGTCTGTCTGCACAACGTTTGTCAGACTGGGGGCCTCAGTGAATCTCAGTCATGTTAGGGACACTGAGAAGGACCCTCTGAAGTAGAAAAAGAGGACAATGTATTTAGAAAAACGTTATTATGCAATTAAGATCTTCCGCTAATCTAGCACTACAGATTGTGTTTCTTTGTTTCAGACCAGAAATCACACAGATCTCTAACATCTTTATAAATGGGGACAAAATAAGGCCTAGACGCTCATCAAGGTTACAATGGGTGTTTGTGTTATTCACAGTTGAACTAATCCAGATATAATTTATTCACAGTTGAACTAATCCAGATATAATTTATTCACAGTTGAACTAATCCAGATATAATTTATTCACAGTTGAACTAATCCAGATGTAATATATTTGCCTGAAGAAACAGGAGGTTTTGCTTTATGGGATTATCTAAGGCGGCCGTCAAGCATGAGATGTTTAAACCAATAAGAATGTACTGTGATAGTATCGCTTCATGCCCATGAATGTACTATAATACCCTGATGACCATCTAGGGTAGAAGAAGAAATGTAGCTTGGAGAAGTGTACAGAATATCTATAAGCCAATCAGATCTTCTCTGAAAATTGTCTGATGTGACATACAGTACTTACTGAAAAGAATTGGGCTATGTGTATGAGGTCATGTACAGGTCCTTCTCAAGAAATTAGCATATTGGAATAAAGTTAATAATTTTCCATAATGTAATGATAAAAATTAAACTTTCATATATTTTAGATTCATTGCACACCAACTGAAATAAACACTTCTTTTATTGGTCAGATGAAACATGCTAATTCTTTGAGATAGGAATTTTGGGGCTTCATGAGCTGTATGCCCAAATCATCAGTATTAAAACAATAAATTACCTGAAATATTTGAGTTGGTGTGCAATTAATCTAAAATATATGAACGTTTAATTTTTATCATTACATTATGGAAAATAATGAACTTTATCACAATATGCTAATTTCTTGAGAAGGACCTGTGTCTATAAAATCTTATAGTTAATGTATGTATAAAATACTATAGGTAATATATGTATAAAATATGATTGGTAGTGTATGTTTACCTATAGTATTTTATACATACACTACCTATCATATTTTATACATATATTACCTATCGTATTATAGAAACCAAACACAGTGTGAATTTAACCTCTGGTTATCATATTTTATACATTGATTGACCAATAGTATTTTATACATCCAGTATGTATAAAATAATATAGGTAATGCATGTATAAAATACTATAGGTAATGTATGTATAAAATACTATAAGTAATGTATGTATAAAATACTATAGGTAATAAAATTCTATAGGTACTGGATGTATGCAATCCATAATACAGTTTCATAATGATGGACGGTGCTCTAAAGAAAGGTGCCAGCTTCATGACTGGCACAGCAAGTTTAATTTTAATATATAGGCTATCCTTTTTTTTATATCTTTTAAGTTAACCTTTATTTAACCAGGTGGGCACATTGAGAGAGAGTGGTTAGAGTCAACATGTACATTGGTTTGACAGTAGGTTTGATAGTAATACTTTAAAGGTAGTTAGAGGGACAGTGGACTTGAGCTTCAAAGATTTTTGCAGTAACTTCCAATCATTAGCCGTGTAGAAATGGAAGGAGAGGCGGCCAAAGGATGTGCAGGCTTTTGTGGCAATCAGAGAGATATACCTGCTTGAACGTAGATTTAGAGAGGGTGTTGCTCTGGAGATTAATTATCTTCTAATATAAGCAATCACTAAATTGATTAACTAACTTTGACTGACCAACTACTGACTACTTAATGATGTGTGGTAACTGCAGCATTCTGGGAATAGTTTTGAACTGACCAATCACTGACCACTGAACGCTGGGTGGTACCTGCAGCATTCTGGGAACAGGATTGAACTGACGAATCACCGACCACTGAACGCTGTGTGGTACCCAAAACATTCTGGGAACAGGTTTAAACTGACCAATCACTGACCACTGAACGCTGTGTGGTACCCAAAACATTCTGGGAACAGGTTTGAACTGACCAATCACTGACCACTGAATGCTGTGTGGTACCCAAAACATTCTGGGAAGTCCGCTCTGCAGATGAGGCATTTAACGCAAGCCATGTTCTGTGTTCTATCTATTCCAGAGCTAACACATCACATTGGAATTAACAACTGATCATCAAGCCTTTGATCATTGAATGATCTGTTCAGGGCTTCAACATCTGGAAGCAGCCTCTGGATTTCCCTGTGGAGACGCTTGAATGCCTCTGCTCTAGAGAAATCATGTCTGCCAATCTGCACATTAGACACCTCCAGAAGATTTACATTTTTTCTTCAACAGCAAACTGGCACAGCAGAGTAAATCCAGGGTTAGGATAAAACCCAAACGTGAGGGAGACGTGGAGGCCCGAGGAGGAGTGCGATGGAGGAATGCTATGCAGGGAGGGTTGGAGCAGCACAGCCTCCCCAGCATGTCTGATCACATTTCCCTTTGTGCTGCTGTGGGCCTGCCCCCTCCCTGGCCCCACCAGTCTGGAACAACAACACAACACACTCTCATCTCCATGCAGTCAGAAAGACCCAGCTCTCAGGGCGGAGAAGCCCACAATCTATGTAGTGCTTTAGGTATGATGATGATGTCATGTTAAAATGAGCTCAGCGATTATGCACAATGACCTGGACACATCTGAGGTTGACCTGGAGCCAAACAACATGCTGTTTCACTATATGGAGACTAGGTCTTTATAATATGAGTTATGTTCACAATGAAGATATAAATATGGGTTATGTTGACAATAAAGACATGAATATGGGTTATGTTTAAAATAAAGACATGAATATGGTTTATGTTCTCAATAAATACAAGAAAATGGGTTGTGGTTACAATAAATTGATGAATATGAGTTATGTTTACAATAAAGAGATGAATATGGGTTAGGTTCACAATGAATAGATGAAGTTGGTTTATGTTGACAATAAAGACATGAACATGGTTTATTTTGACAATGAAGACCTGAATATGAGTTATGTTCACAATGAAGAGATGAATATGTGTTATGTTCACAATAAAGAGATGAATATGGGTTATGTTGAAAATAAAGACATGAATATGGGTTATGTTCACAATAAATAGATGAACATGGTTTATGTTGACAATATATACATGAATATGGGTTATGTTGACAATAAAGACATGGATATGGGTTATGTTCAGAATAAAGGCATGAATGTAAATTATGTTCACAATAAATACTAGGATATGGGTTATGTTCAGAATAAAGACATGAATGTAGGTTATGTTCACACATAAATACATGGATATGGGTTATGCTCAGAATAAAGACATGACTGTAGGGTTATGTTCACAATAAAGACATGAATGTAGTTTATGTTCATAATAAAAACATGAATATGGGTTATGTTCACAATAAATAGATGAATATGGGTTATGTTCACAATAAATACATGAATATGGGTTTTGTTTAAAATAAATTGATGAATATGGGTTATGTTCACAATAAATACATGAATATGGGTTTTGTTAAAAAATAAATTGATGAATATGGGTTATGTTCAAAATAAATTGATGAATATGGGTTATGTTGCTAGATCAGCTCTACACTCTCTGAATAGACCAAGGTATGAGACCCAGGCAAACAGATCTATGGTTCTGTAAAAAAACTCCAGTTTAACAGCCCCCCAGTCAGAAAGGGCCCCAGCCATTGAACAATACATTAAAGAGCCCCAGTGATTTATTGGACTGGGTTCACATCCATGTTTTACTTGGCAGTGTGGGTATAGGATGCCAACTCTGGATTTACCTTCAGACTGGGTGATATGGGATTTGGATGACAGTGAGCCGCAAAGCCAAATATCATATCGTTAATATACACAGAGAAGACCCAGATCCAAACCCTAAAGATCTAGACTGCAGGCCCTCAAATTTTAATAAAATATAATAATATACGTACAGTATAGAGATACAAGACATTATGCAGATAATGCCATATACAGTATAATAGTTAAATACATGAAGCAATATTTTTTCAGAAAATATGAGTTAAGGACCATCTGGAATAGTGTGTCTCTCAGCCTGTCTGTCAGTCATCCTGAAATTATTTCCATTCCAAACCACCCTGAGTCAGACACCAGCAGGCAGGCTAAGGGTACCAGAGCACTCAACATCCTGCTTCCCTCATCTGGTGGACTGCAGGTCTGATGACAATGACAGTGGTTTCCTGTGTGTGTGGGCGCGCGTGTGTCTTTTGTGCTCTATTCTAGTTTTGTGTTAATGTGTTTTTTCGATCTACAATTCGGATTAACTCTCTGAGTAGAAGGAACAAGAATTCATGTTTATTTACAGGAAAACAAAGGATATATCAACGTTCCCAAATCAGAGCACGGTCTACTGAAATGACTCTACAAAGACAAATATGCCATAGTTTACATTTTAATTAAAAATAACAAACAACTCACCAGATATACTGTAAATTCTATATTCAGTCACTCAGTAGTTATGAAAGCAGTGCTGCCTAGTCAAAATGGATCAGTGTTTCTTATTATATCACCTCTTTTGTATGACATGATGTACAGTGTCTTGCGAAAGTATTCGGCCACCTTGAACATTTCGACCTTTTGCCACATTTCAGGCTTCAAACATAAAGATATAAAACTGTACATTTTTGTGAAGAAGCAACAACAAGTGGGACACAATCATGAAGTGGAACAAAATTTATTGGACATTTCAAACTTTTTTAACAAATAAAAAATGGACAAATTGGGCATGCAAAATAATTCAGCCCCTTTACTTTCAGTGCAGCAAACTCTCTCCAGAAGTTCAGTGAGGATCTCTGAATGATCCAATGTTGACCTAAATGACTAATGATGATAAATAGAATCCACCTGTGTGTAATCAAGTCTCTGTATAAATGCACCTGCTCTGTGATAGTCTCAGAGGTCCGTTGAAAGCACAGAGAGCATCATGAAGAAAAAGGAACACACCAGGCAGTTCCGAGATACTGGTGTGGAGAAGTTTAAAGCCGGATTTGAATACAGAAAGATTTCACAAGCTTTAAACATCCCAAGGAGCACTGTGCAAGCGATAATATTGAAATAAAAGGAGTATCAGACCACTGCAAATCTACCAAGACTCGGCCGTCTCTCTAAACTTTCAGCTCATACAAGGAGAAGACTGATCAGAGATGCAGCCAAGAGGCCCATGATCACTCTGGATGAACTGCAGAGATCTACAGCTGAGGTGGGCGAGTCTGTCCATAGGACAACAATCAGTCATATACTGCACAAATCTGGCCTTTATGGAAGAGTGGCAAGAAGGATATCATTTCTGAAAGATATCCATAAAAAGTGTTGTTTAAAGTTTGCCACAAGCCATCTGGGAGACACACCAAACATGTGGAAGAAGGTGCTTTGGTCAGATGAAACCAAAATCAAACTTTTTGGCAACAATGCAAAATGTTATGTTTGGAGTAAAAGCAACAAAGCTCATCACCCTGAACACACCATCCCCACTGTCAAACATGGTGGTGGCAGCATCATGGTTTTGGCCTGCTTCTCTTCAGCAGGGACAGGGAAGATGGCTAAAATTGATGGGAAGATGGATGGAGCCAAACACAGGACCATTCTGGAAGAAAACCGGATGGAGTCTGCAAAAGACCTGAGCCTGGGACGAAGATTTGTCTTCCAACAAGACAATGATCCAAAACATAAAGCAAAATCTAGAATGGAATAGTTCACAAATAAACATATCCAGGTGTTAGAATGGCCAAGTCAAAGTCCAGACCTGAATCCAATCGAGAATCTGTGGAAAGAACTGAAAACTTCTGTTCACAAATGCTCTCCATCCAACCTCACTGAGCTCGAGCTGTTTTGCAAGGAGGAATGGGCAAAAAAGTCAGTCTCTTGATGTCCAAAACTGATAGAGACATACCCCAAGCGACTTACAGCTCTAATCGCAGCAAAAGGTGGCGCTACAAAGTATTAACTTAATTTTGCACGCCCAATTTTTCAGTTTTTTATTTGTTAAAAAAGTTTAAAATATCGTATATATTTCGTTCCACTTTATGATTTTTTCCCAATTGTTGTTGATTCTTCACAAAAAAGTACACAAAACAACCATTGAAAAAAAATCTAATATATTAACATGTGTATTGTTAAACTTATTAAAATGATATATGAATTATTTTAATATTACCAGACTCATATCAATGCAATTCCTTTTTATTGAATGTGAATAGAAATATAACTTTAGTTTGAGAAGACTTGAACCAAGGACCTTGCAGTTAGAAGATGTTTGCGTTACCACGGCACCACAGAAAGAGTTGTTCATGTCCTCAAACTGCAGACATTCTGTCCCAATGTGACTGGTGGCCAATCAGAATTGTATACTGTTGTCACGCCCCTCCTGTTTGAACCACCACCTATCCCAGCGGCCCAACTTCTAACAAGGAAGTGACAGATATTTTGCAGTGTTTACATTTTTGGTATGTACATTTTTTATTTGTTGTAAATTGGGTTAAAGCCCTGTTTTGAACATGTTTTTGTGTACAATACTACAAACAATGATTTTACACATAATTTAGCGGACTAGAAATATAGCTGAGAACTCATACCAGCAAACCTGCCAAGCATGGATGGACTGGCCATCGGGACGTTCGGGGGTTTTCCCAAACGGACGGTCCATTCCGGGCCGAATGGGCCGTCATATTTTATTTTGATGGGCGGTCGGCCAGTTACAGTCCTGGCTGCAGCACCCGAAGCAAAATCGAGAGAGAGTTCCTTGGTGATCCCTATATTTAATTGAGCTATCGAGAAACCGAGAGGCCGAGTGACGGACGCGATCAGCGACAGATACAGCGTGCGCCAACGGACAGTGCCGTACCACCAACCGCATACTGTTTCATGTTTTTTCATAGGTTGCATTAGTTTATTCATTGGGGACTACAATCAATCTGAGTTATGTGATGAGGTATTCTTTTGCATCTGAATGCTGACTATAATTTCTTTGTTTTATCTTAGGAGGATCTTAGCCCATGGACTTCACCTCGGGACTAACTGGCCTGATGATCCCTTGCTGTTCACATCTCAAGTCCACCTGGTTGGTTGTGTTGCTGGTCTAGTTTCATCTTAACAATTCCTGCTGTTATTGTCCACATTCCACCTGGTCATCCATGCCCCAGACCACCTGGTTGTAATGCTGTCATGAATTCAGCCTGAAGACTCTGTCCACAGCCCACCTGGTATTCACTGAGTCACTGGTCATTTCAATGTGTAAATACATTAATGAAGACTCTGTCCACAGCCCACCTGGTATTCACTGAGTCACTGGTCATTTCAATGTGTGAATACATTAATGAAGACTCTGTCCACAGCCCACCTGGTATTCACTGAGTCACTGGTCATTTCAATGTGTAAATACATTAATGAAGACTCTGTCCACAGCCCACCTGGTATTCACTGAGTCACTGGTCATTTCAATGTGTAAATATATTAATGAAGACTCTGTCCACAGCCCACCTGGTATTCACTGAGTCACTGGTCATTTCAATGTGTAAATACATTAATGAACACAGGTCATGTTAAAATATCCACCAGCACAGCCAGAAGAGGACTGACCACTTCAGTTTCTTGTTGTTGCTGACTCTTTGCCCGGGTGTCTGTATGAGCACCAGTCAGAATGAATATAAGATCCATAAAGAACCACTAAAAAAGACATCTCCTGAGAACAATTTGATATGTGAAGAAACATTACATTTAGGTTTCGTTCGAACTGATAAGAGATATATGAAGAACCACTGACAAGGTGATCTGCCAAGAACCAATATGAGATCTCAGAAGAACCCTTTCTGAAATGAGACTGTTATGAGAGTGGATATTGCTAGAACAACCTGAATTGGTTCAAACATGATTCAACTTGAGTGTAGGACTCTGTCATCAAAAAACTAACATATGCTATACAGTATCTGTTATAATAAACTAACATATGATATACAGTATCTGTTGTAATAAACTAACATATGATATACAGTATCTGTTGTAATAAACTAACATATGATATACAGTATCTGTTATAATAAATTAACATATGATATACAGTATCTGTTATAATAAACTAACATATGATATACAGTATCTGTTGTAATAAACTAACATATGATATACAGTATCTGTTGTAATAAACTAACATATGATATACAGTATCTGTTGTAATAAACTAACATATGATATACAGTATCTGTTGTAATAAACTAACATATGATATACAGTATCTGTTGTAATAAACTAACATATGGTATACAGTATCTGTTGTAATAAACTAACATATGATATACAGTATCTGTTGTAATAAACTAACATATGATATACAGTATCTGTTGTAATAAACTAACATATGATATACAGTATCTGTTATAATAAATTAACATATGATATACAGTATCTGTTATAATAAACTAACAAATGATATACAGTATCTGTTATAATAAATTAACATATGATATACATTATCTGTTGTAATAAATTAACATATGATATACAGTATCTGTTATAATAAATTAACATATGCTATACAGTATCTGTTGTAATAAACTAACATATGATATACAGTATCTGTTGTAATAAACTAACATATGATATACAGTATCTGTTATAATAAACTAACATATGATATACAGTATCTGTTGTAATAAACTAACATATGATATACAGTATCTGTTGTAATAAACTAACATATGATATACAGTATCTGTT
>JACXGM010039540.1:0-10466 GCA_016801145.1 Umbra pygmaea
CTCTCTCTCTCCCTCTCTTGCTCTCTTGTACCATAGATCAAGGTCAGAGTTGCTGAGATGCAATAAAACATCAGACATGCTCTCAAATCTTTAGTCTTACAATATCCAGTTGCTCTGTCTAGACACCAAACACTGACACACGGTGGCATACAGGACACATACGCACTGTAGATAAGTGCCAATGAGTCAGATTGAAATAGTCCATTAAAACATTGCCTTGACATAATATAAAAGTATTGCCATTCTCCACTTCACTGTGTGACCTGGTGTAAAAAGCCCCATGTAGTCTTTCATACTGTGAGTGTCAGAGTTAACTGGCACCTGATACTGCATAGAGGGTGTTTGACAGGCTAGTGTGTGTAGGGTTTGTCTGATCGGCATCCGTGTGTACTGGGATAGAAACAAGGGTACTTTGTGATCCCTGTCTGGAACGAACCATCAGTGGGCAGGATAATAAAGGAAGGAGAGGCCAGGTGAAAAAGGGTTACAGTAATTGGGCTCCGTCTAAAACACATTCAGAAACGGATAATGAATGCAAACACGCTCTCCTCACAAGCCTGTGTGTGTGGCTTCCTAATAGAAACATTTCCTTTCGTATCATTAACAAAGGCAATTCCAGTAATTGGATGGAATTCAGCACTGGGTAGAGTTCCTCTCAGCACAATGGGACATGATTCTACTAAAATAGCAAAGAGGAATATAGTGTATGTGGTATGTGTTTGGATGTATATAGGTACAGTCGTGATCTAAAGTTTTGAGAAAGACACCACATCTAATTTTATACTCCAGAAGTCCCTTTTGCCACTTAATGCCCAAAAAACATTTCCACTGCATTTCACCCCTGCCACAAAAGGACCAGCTGCCATTATGTCAGGGATTGTCTTGTTAACACAGGTGAGAGTGTTGGCGAGGACTAGGCTGGAGATCACTCTGTCATGCTGATTGAGTTAGAATAACAGACTGGAAGCTTTAAAAACAGTGTGGTGCTTGAAATCATTGTTCTTCCTCGGTCTACCATGGTTACCTGCAAGGAAACAAGTGCCGTCATCATTGCTTTGAACAAAAAGGGCTTCACAGGCAAGGATATTGCTGCTAGTAAGATTGCACCTAAATCAACCATTTATCAGATCATCAAGAACTTCAAGGAGAGAGAGGTTCAATTGTTGTGAAGAAGGTGTCAGGGCACCCAAGAAGGTCCAACAAGCTCCAGGACCGTCTCGTTCAGCTGCGGGATAAGGGCACCCCCGGTGCAGAGCTTGCTCAGGATTGGCAGCAGGCAGGTGTTAGTGCATCTGCATGCACAGTGAGGCAAAGACTTTTGGAGAAAGGCCTGGTGTCAAGAAGGGCAGCAAAGAAGCCACTTCTTTCCAGAAAAAACATCAGGGACAGACTGATATTCTGCAAAAGGTACAGGGATTGGACTGCTGAGGACTGGGGCAAAGTCATTTTCTCTGATGAATCCCATTTCCGATTGTTTGGGCCATCCGGAAAACACCTTATCTGGAGAAGACAGGGTGAGTCCTAACATCTGCCTGTGTCATGCCAGCAGTAAAGCATCCTGAGACCATTCATCTGTGGGGTTGCTTCTCAGCCAAGGGAGTGGGCTCACTCACAATATTGCCTAAGAACACAGCCATGAATAAAGAATGGTACCAACACATCCTCGAAGAGCAACTTCTCAAACCATCCAAAAACAGTTTAGTGACGACCAATGCCTTTTCCAGCATGATGGAGCACCTTGCCATAAGGCAAAAGTGATAAATAAGTGGCTTAGGGAACGAAACATCAACATTTTTGGTTGATAGTCAGGAAACTCCTCAGACCATAATCCATTGAGAACTTGTGGTCAATCCTCAAGATACAAAAAAATACCCACAAATTCTGACAAACTCAAAGCATTGATCATGCAAGAATTGGCTTCCATCAGTCAGGATGTGGCCAAGAAGTTAATTGACAGCACACAAGGGTGTATTGCAGAGGTCTTGAAAGAGAAGGGTGTGTGACCATAAAAGTACACTATGTAGAATTCTGCAGAGTGAAAACAGATGTATAACATTTATTTTATGATATTTAAATTGGATGGGTCAATTATTTTCTACACCATGCAATGCATATTTTGCCATTTCCACAGGAATTTCGATTAGGACACGACCAGTTGTGCTTCAAGAGTGTTTATCAACATGCAAGCGCCAGTCCATATTTAATATAATTCATGAATTATAGTTTGTGCTTTTTTGTTACAAAGCACTGCATAGTGAAGACAATCATTATTCCATATACATAGTTTATTGGATTTTTTAAATATCAAGGAAAACAGTTTTTACCATGTTTGTAAGCTGGTCAGGAAGAAAGAGAAGTTCCATTGTTACAGCTCAGATTCAAGGAATAGTACCTTTAACTATCTATTTCTCTCTTCTACATCAGACACTCAAACTCAGACTTGCCCTCTATGATAATATACATTCCTCCCCTGGACATAACATCGGTGCAGGAGTCTGTCTGTTTTCGTCTGTGTTTCCGTGCAAATATGCACTAATTGCTTTAAGTGTCTTTAGATAAATGCTCTTGCTAAATGCCATGTTACGTGTCTGTGTTTGTGCATGCGCGTGGGTTTTTCAACCTCTGAATTTACAGATAAATGTCATTCCCACATCTGGCAATTTTTTTATTTAATTAATTTTGTGATTTTGTGGCTTTGTCTCACTGTCTCTCTATATCTCTACCTCTTTCTCTTTACATCTCTCACTTTCTGTCTCTTTATCTCTAATGGGCCTGTTTCAAACTAGAAAGAAAAAATCCCACTGGTCATTAGTGGCATTCCGACAATTGTTCTTAAGGATATCTTTACTCCCTGTTTCTTTCCGATATTTCAGGTGGAGAGGAAAAGACACATCGGGAATGACATCGTCACCATAGTATTCCAGGAAGGGGAGGAAGCGTCTCCGTCATTCAAACCTTCCATGATTCGATCGCATTTTACACGTATCCTCCAGTTCATAATTCAGAGCGCCAATGATAAAACCTTTAGCTCATCCATAATCCATCATGTTGACTAAAATGTTTTATCAATTTATTTAATGAATAAAGTTATACATTTCTATCAAAACATGTTTTGTAAATTCCTGGGTGTTCTAACATTTTTGACCCGTAATGTATATTTTCAGGGACATACTGTATTGTTATTCGGTTCTCAGTGAAAGGCTTTTTAATAATGTGTTCAGGCTATGTCCTTAACATCGATTTCAGATATATTTGCATTAGTTAGATACAACAGTCAGAATGACAGTTACAGGTACGTATTGTCTTTATTTACATTGTGTTTGTGTTGTATACTGTACATCTGTTTGTAACTGACAGTAGTTGTTTTGTTCCAGGTTGAAGATTTTCTCTGAGGAAAGTGTGCCCCTGTTTGGGCCCCCCCTCCCGTCACCACCTGTGTTTACAGACCACCAGGAATTCAGGGACTTTTTGTTAGTCAAATGTAAGACCATCCACAACCTGTTAAAGCACCTGTCAGATGATGTCACCTGTCGGATGATGTCACCTGTCGGATGATGTCACCTGTCGGATGATGTCACCTGTCGGATGATGTCACCTGTCAGATTGTTTAAATGTCGAAGTGTTTGAGCTTGTACTTGCTTGATGCTTGCTCCAGTTTCTTCACATTGACCCCCACTCCCCATAGTAATCAATGGAGAGAAAGCCACACTGGAGACACCCACGTTTGCCCAGAAACGCCAGCGGACCCTGGATATGCTGATCCGCTCGCTGTACCAGGACCTGATCCCGGACCTCCACAAGGTACAGCCCAGCCCTACCTAAACCTGACCAGTACAACTCAGCCCTACCTAAACCTGACCAGTACAGCCCAGCCCTACCTAAACCTGACCAGTACAGCCCAGCCCTACCTAAACCTGTCCAGGACAGCCCTACCCTACATTAACCTGACCAGAACAGCCAAACCTTATGTGAACCTGACCAGTACAGCCCAGCCCTACCTAATCCCGCCCAGTACAGCCCTACCCTACCTATACCTGACCAACACAGCCCTACCCTACCTAAATCCTACCAAAACCCTATCTAAACCCTACCTACACACTACCGCTGACTCCTGTTGTAACTCTCTTACTGTCTTTATATTGCTGCTGCTGCACTGCTGACATTCTGTAGGTGGCTCTGACCCACGTTTCTCATCTTCTGTCTCTCTCACACTCAAGCACACACACATGCTCTGGCTAAACCTTAACCCAACCCCTCCGCCCTCAACTCCACCCTCGACCCTCGATTTGCACGTCCATGCGCGCCTCCGCCATTTGCACAAGTGTCCTAAAGCTGAGGGAGCGAAAATTATCAAGGGTGTAGGGGCTAAGTAGACCCTCCGATACCCACTTCCAACAAGTGTGCGTCGATGCTGCCTTTGCTAACAAGTGGCTAAGGAAAAAGACTCCCATGATGCAACGGGTTGCTTTTGATCGTGTGCAATTTCACACAGAAAATGGATAGGCGTGCCATGTGATTTGACGTGCATTTGTTTGACACATAAACAAAACAAAATGTTGAGAATAAAATGTTAAATGGTTAATTATGTTAAGTTCATCTTTAAAGGTAGGACGGATTTGAAAATTTGAAATCCATTCATGTTTTATGATTCAACAGGACCATGAATTGCACCAAGTCAGGAGTATGTCCCAAAGTTGATGTGTTTACTAAACCCCTAGCCACCCTGGGGAAAGTCACCCTCTAAGTTTCGTCGTCAACACGTGACCACGGAGGGCACTCAGAGCTAGGGGGTAGGGCATAGGGGTCGGTTCGGGATTCACGGTCTGTCTCTCTTACACACACACACTCTTTCACTCTCTCACCCTTCCAATGTTCTCTATTTGTTCTGATCTGTTTTGATATGCATCTATCTTTCCTCTGTCTCTGAGGCCTACTTCTCTGCTTCCTTCCTGTGTGTGTGTGTGTGTATGTGTTTGTGCTTTGTGTGTGTTTGCTGCTGTGTGTTTGTGCTGTGTATTTCTGCTGTGTGTGTGTTTGTGCTGTGGGCGTGTTTGTGTGTGTGTTTGTGTGTGTTTGTGCTGTGTGTTTGTGCTGTGTAATTCTGCTGTGTGTGTGTTTGTGCTGTGGGCGTGTTTGAGTGTGTGTGTGTGTGTGTGTGTTTGTGCCGGTGTCCCATGCGCAGGTCCCCTTCTCTCCTCAGAACATGCTCAACAGACGCTCGTTCAGTGACGTGCTGCCGGAGTCACCCAAGTCTGCCCGCAAAAAGGAGGAGGCCCGGCAAGCCGAGTTTGTTAGGATAGGACAGGTAAGACACAAGCACACAATGACACTCCACTACCACACACACACCTACCACACATACAGTACATCATCTAACGGTCTCCCTGTTCTCCAGGCTCTAAAGCTGAAGACTATCGTCAGAGGAGATGCTCCCACCAGTCTGGTTACCACAGGCCTTTGTCGGAAGGAGGTTAGTAGACTGCAGACCTCCAGTCAGTGGTGCAAACTCTCCGTTCTCTCCCCTGGCATCACTGGGTGCACATTTTTCTGGATATGATTCTTCTAGAACTCTCCACCACGCAGATCCATGAGGCTCCATAACGCTGCTGATGCTGTATGGGCATTGATTTGATTTGACTTAAGTTAATGTGTACTGTGTGGTCTGTTTCGTTATGCCGGGTTATATTTCTCTTGGTCCTTTTCAGTGAGGGTTTAAAGGTTAGTTTTGTTTTGTGTTTTGGATTGGGGGGGTTGAAAATCAAAACAGGTCCTGTTTTGTATTAATATCTATATCATAATTATTCTGCATTCTCAATAAAAAAACATTTAATAACCAAAAAAAGGCCATTCATGTGTAGATCTGCAATAAAAAAACTGAGGGGGTGTCTACAGTGAGGGAAAAATTATTTGATATTCTGATGATTTTGTACATTTTCCCACTGACAAAGAAATTATCAGTCTATAATTTTAATGGTAGGTTTATTTGAACCTTGAGAGACAGAATAACAACAAAAAAATCCAGAAAAACACATTTAAAAAACATATTAATTGATTTGCATTACAAGTGAGTGAAATATCTATTTGCCCCCTTTGCAAAACATGACTTAGTACTTGGTGGCAAAACCCTTGTTGACAATCGCAGAGGTCAGACGATTCTTGTAGTTGGCCATCAGGTTTGCACACATCTCAGGAGGGATTTTGTCCCACTCTTCTTTGCAGATCCTCTCCAAGTCATCAATGTTTCGAGGCTGATGTTTGGCAATTCGAACCTTAAGTTCCCTCCACAGATTTTCTATGGGATTAAGGTCTGGAGACTGGCTAGGCCACTCCAGGACCTTAATGTGCTTCTTCTTGAGCCACTGTTGCCTTGGCCATGTGTTTTGTGTCATTGTCATGCTGGAATACCGATCCACAACTAATTTTCAATGCCCTGGTTCAGGGAAGGAGGTTATCACCCAAGATTTGATGGTACATGGCCCGTGTTTGACAGTGGGAATGGTGTTCTTGTGGTCATAGGTAGCATTTGTCCTCCAAACACGGCGAGTTGAGTTGATGCCGAAGAGCTTGATTTTGGTCTCATCTGACCACAACACTTTCACCCAGTTCTCCTCTGTATCATTCAGATGTTCATTGGCAAACGTCAGACAGGCCTGTACATGTGCTTTCTTGATCAGGGAGACCTTGCGGGTGCTGCAGGATTTCAGTCCTTCATGGCATATTGTGTTACCAATTGTTTTCTTGGTGACTATGGTCACAGCTGCCTTGAGATCATTGACAAGATCCCCCCGTGTAGTTCTGGGCTGATTTCTCACTGATCTCATGATCATTGCAACTCCATGAGGTGAGATCTTGCATGGAGCCCCAGACCCGAGGGAGATGACGGTTATTTTGTGTTTCTTTCATTTGTGAATAATCTGACCAACTGTTGTCACCTTCTCACCAACCTGCTTAGCGATGGTCTTGTAGCCCATCCCAGCCTTGTGTAGATCTACTATCTTGTCCCTGACATTCTTGGACAGCTATTTGATCTTGGCCACGGCGGAGAGTTTGGAAACTTAAGCAAAAAATGCCAACATCAAGCTGTGAGACACTGCATTCATGTATACAGACAACATAATGAACGATAAGAACTGTTCATTTGAGTTCTGTAAAGTGACTGTAGAAGTAACTATTACTGTCCGTCCATAATGACAAGCCAACTGGTACCGATAACCTGGATTGAAAGCTACTGAATATGGTAGTGAAATATATTGCCACTCCCAAATGTCACATCTTCAACCTCAGTCTTGATAATAACATGGAAAGAGGCAAAGGTAATCCCATTACCAACAAATATCAGAGCTTCCTTTACTGGCTCAAACAGTAGACCAATCAGCTTCCTGACTGTTATAAGCAAACAAATGGAAAAATATATATTTAACCAGATACAATGTTATTTTGTAAAAACAAACTGTTAAGCGAATATTAGCACGCTTATAGAGAAGGACAGCTCTCACACAAATGATTGACTAAAGTATATTGATCAACAAAATGTTGTATGAGCAGTGCTACTAGATATTAGTCCTGCCTTTGATATTATTGTTCATAGTTTGCTATTAGTGAAACTTAAGTGCTACGGCTTAACTCCAGCTGCTTTAGCATGGGTAGGAAGTTACTTAACTAACTTTATGGAAGTTTTTCGAATGTAAATCATATAAAATATGGATCTCCACAAGGTTCTTCATTGGGACCACTATTTTATTCTATCTTTTTTCAAATGATCTCCCATTGGTTTGTAAGAAAGCTTGTTTATCCATGTATACAGATGACTCAACACTATATATATCTGTACGCACATCCTGGTTTTGCCAAGTGGTTGTTGTCCTGAGACCAATATCTTTTATGATGACCCTGGTACAACAACTGCCTCTGCCAATCACCAGTTTATGATGTCATCACCCTGTGCCGTGCCTTCTGCAGAGTTCAGGATGTGCTGTGAGCACTACAAAATTGGAAAAAAACTAAACATAAAGTCAGTTTACTTTCAACTTACCCTGACCTCACCTTACCCTAACCTTAACCTCACTAACCTAGCATATTATCCCTGAACTAATTTGTCGGACTCTGCTGAAGGATGGGCACGCGGTGATGACATCATAAACGGTCATTGGCAGAGGCACTTGTTGTACCAGGGACATCATAAAAGATATTGGTCTCAGGACAGCAACCACTTGGCAAAATCATGAAAGCCATGTCGCCACCTAACGTTGAATAAATAGCTGTAGCCCTAAACAAGGAACTGCAATATTTATTTAATTGGATCACTGAAAACTAACTTGTTCTGAATATATCTAAGACTAACACACTATTTGGACCCAATCATTCACTAAGTTCCCACCCTAGGTTGATTAGGGTGCTGAACATTTAAGTACACGAAACAAAGCTTCTTGGTGTAACTTTAGATTGTTATCTGTCATGGACAAAACATATAGATTTATTGGTGAAAAAGATGGGGAGAAATGTAGCCAAAATAAATGACCAACTCTTATGGCTGAAGGTTGATAAGAGGTTAGAGGCTTCACTTCTGTATTTTATGAAGAAAATGAATGCACTGAAAACCCCAGACTATAAGGAGCTTATACTTGGTTCTGATATAGACAAACACACCACAAGACCTGCCATCAGTGGAAACTATGCAATTCCAAAAACCAAAACAACCTCAAAATGACACACAGTGTTACCGTATATAGAGCTATGGTTTAATGGATTTATATTGATAAAACTCTGAACTATATTAGTTTTTAAAAAAACAAGTAAAGGAAAATATGATTACTGTTTATCATGGACAATAGAGTCCACATGATATTTTACAGTCTTCTTGTTTCTTATTCTTGTTAGTTGGTTTACTCATCTTGAAATTAGAGAGCCTTTTATACTTATTGTATTGAACTTTTTATCTGTGTTTTTTGTTTTTTTTGTTTTTCCTGTCCTGTTTGTTTTGTAATTTGAGTTCTGTTTTGTTAGTTTTGTGATGTTGTGTGCTTTGTGTGGACCCCGAGACTGGGTAAACCCAGCCCGATCTGCCGGCGATTTGATTTCGCCCTGCAGCTCAGGCTGGAAACCTGTACATTATTTCTATCCTGCTTCCGTTACAATTTTGCAGGGACCAATCACAAACTGGCTTATCCACCTGGGTGGGTTTAACATTATGACGATAGAGAAGCGATGGCAAGCAGCTTAATTTTGTTGGTCTGATTGGTTGAAGGACTATCCAATTGCGTACAGTCTTTCGAATTATCCCCGTTGATCATGCCTCTTGTGCAGTAGAAAAAACAGAGCAGACTCCCCAGACTGAAGTTCCATCTTAAAAGATTAAGCTTGGTCTGGTGATAGCCAGACTAGTGGAACCCAGGAAGAGTAATGGAGATCCTAATAAATCAAATCAAATCTGATTGATTGCTTCTGTGGACAGGTGTCTTTTATACAAGGAGTGCTCCTAATCTCAGCTCGTTACCTGTATAAGAGTCACCTGGGAGCCAGAAATCTTGCTGATTGAGAGGGGATCAAATACCTATTTCACTCATTGTAATGCAAATCAATTAATAACTTTTTTGAAATGTTTTTTTGGATTGTTTTGTTGTTATTCTGTCCCTCACTGTTCAAATAAACGTACCATTAAAATTATAGAATGATCATTTCTTTGTCAGTGGACAAACGTACAAAATCAGCAGGGGATAAAATATTTTTTTGAGGGTTTCGAGCACTTTTTTTGTTTCATTAATGTACTTCACCCTGTGTAGATACGAAATGATGCACGAGCTAGCACACCTTCCTCTGTGCTCTCGTGATCTGTCGGCTAAACTGTGAAACTGCTGGGTAGACCGTCTCGTGTTGCACCCTTGAAATAACTCAGTCAACTTCAGAGTATCTTCATTGTTGTGCAAACTTTATAAAAGCCCTGGTTCAAATAAGAAATCATTGAGAAATATTCTAGCTCTCTCAAGCCAACTTAGATTCTCTGACTCAACCCAACAACACAGATATCTCTGTTTTCTTCCAAAATCACGTTCTATTTAAAGAAACAGTGCACATTTTTCATTAGCATAAAACATAGTTTTCTTTCAAATTAGTAAGAAGAATTCAATAAGATTTCACTTAATGTAATACATTTGTCATTTCACATCTTAAATTCTAATAGATGTCACCTTTTTCACCCCTGATGCCTTTACACCCCAGACAGTTAATGAAACCACAGTGACATTTAGGAAATATCCTGTAGCATGTAGCACTGTGTCTAGAGTTGTGCATCGTTTTCACTTGAATATATTCTCATTTCCGATTCTTCACTGTGGCAGCGTGGATATGTTGATGGTGGTTGTCATGACCTGTTCTGAATTTGTGTTGCAGCCATGGGAGGCCCAGGCTTTCTGCTCCACGTTCCTCTACGACATTGTGTGTGCCGACTCCTGGGGTCAATCTCTGCTGGT
>JACXGM010039541.1:0-10548 GCA_016801145.1 Umbra pygmaea
GGAGCTATATGGGAATCATTGTTAGCCTATTCTCTGCCTGCTCGTACTATTCTGTTTATTATCACACACACATTGCTAGCAAGCTATTCCAGGCTTAGGGTGGCAATCCCTGAGGCGCGGCTAACCCGCAGCGTGGCACCTCAGCCGGCACTAAAAGGGTTTTCTGTTTGGCGATTCGGCAAAAGGAGCAAAGTTCAGCATTCCTTATTCTTCGCCCCTATTATTCAGTAAAGTCCCCGGAGACATATCTGCTCGTAGGGGCGGGCTGACGCTCATAGTTTTCCCGCAAGGCTGTTGCTTACGTATTACGTGATGACAGGTTAGCTCGTCCATATTGCATACTGAGCGTGACTCGGAGTGTTTCAGGTTAGCTACCTTGGCGGATCCGGAGTTCACGCGGGCGAGGCCTGTTTTGACCTTGCTTAGCTAACAAATAAAACACAGATTTATAGATATTAAATATCTACGAGGCAACTAAGATCAATAAGATCATTCTCCATGCTTTCTATTAAGCTATTATCTACCTGTTTAACTCATAACATTGCCCCCCAAAGGGAAAAGGAAATATATCATTTATTAATGTATTAATTTATTGTGCACATTAATGGGATAATAATCTCCTAATTTCCCCTAACTACAGGACAAGCCAGCTTCATTTTGGAAGAAGGTGCTGTGTACTGATGAAACAAACATGGAGTTATTTTCAACAAGACAACGACCCAAACACTGCTCAAAATCTACTCTGGAAGGGCCATCCCAGTCCTCAGACCTGAATATCATTGAAAATCTGTGGGGTGATTTGAAGCGGGATGTCCATGCTCGGCAACCATCAAACCTAACTGAACTGAAGGTGTTTTGCCAGAAGGAATGGTCCAAAATACCTTCATCCAGAATCCAGACACTCATTACAGGCTATAGGAAGCATCTAGAGGCTGTTATTTCTGCTAAAGGAGGCTCAACTAAATATTGATGTGATATTTCTTTTGGGCTGCCCAAATTCATGCACCTGTCTATTTTCATTTTGATGCATATTGCACATTTTCTGGTCATCCAATAAACCTGATATCACTACTGAAATATTACTGTGTCCTTTTGTTATTTGATAGATTAAAATGAAATAGCTTATCCAAACACCCAATTATTTATAAATGAAAATCATGGAAACTGTCAAGTGTGCCTAAACCTTTGCATACGACTCTATGCTGTCTTGTTTACTTCCTGTCTGCGTCATACACATTCTCATCTCAGACATCTGTCTGGCCCAATCTCTTTCCTGATCCTCAGTCTCCATGTCTCTGGTGTGTTGTCTTGTAGACAGATTGCAATCTTTGTGTGTGTGTGTGTGTGTGTGTGTGTGTGTGTGTGTTATATGAGTGTTAAGGGTCTCAATAGCATACTGATAGAAATAACAAATTAATGAATTAAGGGAGAGCCACAATCAGAGAATATAGAACCCCCCTGCTGTCAAAATATGAATTATGATGACCACACCCCCTTACCACCCTCCTGTTTTGTTTCCAAACCTTTAAACAGTTCTTAGTTTCCCCAAAATAGGGGGTAAAAACAAATGATCAAATATTTAAACATTTATTTTTCTGGTTTAAATCTCATAAATATGTCTTAATTCCATCCATCCATCCATCCATCCATCCATCCATCCATCCATCCATGTCAATGTCTTAATTCCATCCATCCATCCATCCATCCATCCATCCATCCATCCATCCATCCATCCATCCATGTCAATGTCTTAATTCCATCCATCCATCCATCCATCCATCCATCCATCCATCCATCCATCCATCCATCCATCCATCCATGTGAATGTCTTAATTCACAATATAAAATGTAGTTATAACCAGGGGTCTTGGACACCTAAATTACTAATCTTTCTGACCCCTTGTTGAGTGATGTTATAAAAGCTCCTCAGGCCTGCAGTATGTAATTTCATACTGGCTCTATTGCAAGATAGAGGTTAGAAAGACAGTAATGTATTTTACATCATAAACAAAACATTTGGGTAGCTGTAGTAGGGAATAATACTGGATATACTAAAGTCAGTGGAATTTTTTTTGGGTCTAAAGTATACCCATAATAGCAACAAATGTGTTTTACCTTTTAAAACTGCCCTAGTGTCAATTATAAATGTCAACATATTACAAGCTGTTCTAAATATATCCCCCCAAAACTTACAAAAATATAAAAATCTATTAAAGGACAAATCCAGAGTAAATAAAACATTTTAAATATAGTATTTAGAAACAATACCCTGACCAGTGGTTCTTAAACCTCTCCAGGGGACCCCCAGCCATCACACAGTTTTGTTGTAACCCTGAACTAGCTCACCTGATTCAAGCAGGTAAGGGCTTGATGATTAGTTGACAAGTTAATTCAGGTATGCTAGCTCAAGGATTAGGGCTGGGATAAACAATTATTTTTTAACGATTAATCTAGCAATTATGTTTTCGATGCATCGATTAATCTAACGATTCGTTTTTTTCAGTCTGATTCGATTTTGATTCGATTCAATTAGCGATTATCTCCCTATTAATTGACTAATAATAGCAATTTATACATGTAATATAATAAACCAACAGCAAATAAACACAATAAACCATTTTTCTATGTATCCACCTCAGCCCAGGCTATGCCCTTTGATTAAATATCAACAAGTAGGCTAATTAAATCCTATGTGTGTAACATAAACGTCACTTGCGCAGTCACGGCATGACAGTGTACACACAGTTACATGCCAGGACTATTAAGGGCGCCAAAATTCCATTTAAAACCGGAATAGTCCTGGCATGTAACTGCTCACTGTCCCATCGACAACAATCAATGAAGACAACGTTACAACCGTTTGTCCAGTATGTGTCCTACAAATCCCTCCACAGTCAGGCCTAGCTGTGATTTGTTGCGTTGATTATTACGCTGTGCTGCTGCACAGGAATCAAAACCAGCGGGTTAACATAAAAAAGTCACACATTGGTAAAAATCATACGTTGATTGGCCTTCACACAATAGAAAGGCAGGCTCAATTTGAATCTATGGTTTAAATGTAGCCTAGTAGTAGATTGTTTCCACTGGAAAGAAGTTTCACAGCTTAATGATGGTTGTTAGAAAGTGGTTTTGCACATCCTCAACTCAAAGTGGCACGGAAATGGAGAGGCCAGCCACAGAGGCTGCCTTGCCAACAATGCCGGTAACACCGAGACATTCGACCGCCGATGCCAATCGGCCTAGCTGCAGCAGAGTAAATCTGTCTTGCAGCCTATACAGCCTTGCAGGTGCGTGTGCCTGACAAACATTTCTGAATCTGGTAAGAAAAATCAGCATTGTCAGTTTTGAATTATTGTGTAATTTGCAAGCTTTTGGAAATGGTGGAAAATGGCTTGGCAATATGTTTTTTTCTTCATTGCTTTTGATTGTCTATTGCAGGATTGAGGTGATGTCGTGTGATGACATTTGACATTTTTCGTTTCATTGTTGATGTTGTTATAGTAGAATAACAGGTTTTTGCCATACATTGATGAAGGTGGGTAGATTTTGAGCAATATTAGGAACTATAGTGATGTGAGCTATATGGAAATTAGGAACGCTGAAGATGTAAAGCAGTCTAACATGTTTTATTATGTCAAGACAGCCGTGTGTCTGGCTGCAATTGAATGCATTGTGTATTTACGAGCTATAAATGATTACTGTCCACTCCACTACGTACTATCAACATTATTAATTGTGTTATTACCGAGCTGAAATATGTGTGCCCCTTTAGTAATTTTGGGTGCCCCCTTGCGGAGTTAATTCTCCTGCCGAGCCTGGCATGAAGCAACAATGTGTAATACACAATTGTAATTATAGTCAGTAATATCTATGAGCCTGAGGCACTTATAAATACACGGGTGGCATTTTTTCCCCAGCTTTCCTTCTTGCTTTATGCCTGGATTATATTTTTTTATGTTCTTCAAATTTATCTAAAATTATAATTTACTACAGTTGAGCGAAATATGCGGCTCTCATAGACTTTTCCGTTTTTGCGATTGGTCCCATGATGCACACACTGCCGCTTTTATGTAAACTCGCTTGTCACTAGATTGGGAAATCCTGGGTTGATTTAATGAATTGATAACAATGGTCATGACATCTCGTATCTAGATCGCAATTGTTAGGTTTAGTAAAAGTAAAGTAATGAAAGGAAAATCTAGGGCATGTTGAACATAGCTTCGTAGTATAGGCCTCTGTTATGTAGAGAAAAATCGATGTGGCACTCCAAGTTTTTTAGATGCACACCCAAATATTTTTTTCTGGCCACGCTACTGCCTACTCCATCATAGAGTGGGGAAGTGGGGAGTTGAAAAAAAAACTTACGGTGCTCTGTCATCTGCAGTTGCTCCCGGGTGGCGCCTCTTCTGGGGCCGGTTGCACAAACTGGACGTAAAAACGTTGGTCTTAAATCCAAGGTCGAGCGTAGCTACGTCCGAGGTTGTGAGTGGAATTTACACCTATTGCACCAAATAGAAATAATACTAATCGTTGCTAAGTCCAGTGTAAGTAATGCGCGTCTGTGAAATCAGAATATTCTTAGTGATATAGTTGCTAGGCAGTGTTATTTCCTTAATTAATCCAACTAGATAAAATGGACAAAGACAGTTTTTAACGTTCCAACGTTGCGCCCTGGCAACTGTTTCGCCCTTATAACCCACAGATTGTAAAAGAAAAGAGAACCTACCATTAAAATAGTTGCATTTTATTGGTTTGTATGGTTAAAAATATATTATTTTCATGTAATTGATCTCTAAATTCGATGTGCCTGAAGGAGCATTCAAATAATAAATCCTGTTTACGAATACAAAGCCAAAATGCGTGTGTGTGCTGTGCACTACGGCATGACAAATGGACTTTAGATAGACAAAGCAATTTGCATCGTCCTAACTTGAGAAAGATAACAGAAAATATATTCACCATTTAGCATGAGGAATGGCAGTGAAGTGTCAGTCTTAACAAGCATTACTATTCAATAGTTTTGTGATGGAAAAAATATTGTTTTACGTTTTCAGATAGATCGAACAGCTGAAAGTGACTGATCAAGATTTGTTTGTAACGTACAGTAACGTTACTTCAGTTTTGACAAAAAACACTTTGGCTATTTCCAGGCATTAAATTGATAGTTAAAGGTAATAGGTTACCCTTTGACTTTTACTAATCTAAAACGCTTGTTCAAACCTGACAATTCCCCACTCAATCAGCTGTTAATTCATAGCTAGTTATTAGTACGATTTGTGGTCGCTGCAAACGTAAACAATGTGCCCTGCATTTTCAATTGTACAAAACGGTCTTTCTCCAAAGAAATTACAGCTAAATCTTAATGCAATCAGTCAGAAAAACAGGACATTTTATATAATTTATATAAATCGCCACCCTGCGCCTGCTAGGCTTCGAATCTACGACCAGGCGTAGCTCATTGAGCGCTTACGTCCAGCTGGTGCAACAGGTATAAATATATAAGTCCGACGTAAAGGGCATTTTAGGTCTGACATACAGTTACGACCTATACGTCCAGTTGGAGCAACCGGCAGGTGCTGGTGCATTGCCGTGATGTTAGAATAGAAGGCCATCTCCATTTTGCAAAGAAAACATGTCACAGAATTTTTTCCTTTTAAAATAAAGAATTCCCATACTTTAGAGGAACGAGTGTGCCGCACTTCTGAAGTCTGTGGAGCCACTCGTGTTGCCATTACTCTCCGGCACCACTGTCTTTGTTTTGGGTCTGAAGAATCAACGTGCATATTTTGCGTCAACGTATTTTTTGCATCGACGTCATCGATGCCGTTGACGCGTTGTCCCAGCCCTATCAGGGATATATCTAATATATGGCATGGCTGGCGGTACCCCAGAAGAGGTTTCAGAACCACTGCCCTAGTGTCATATCCAGCCCTGGAAGGGTTGGGATAAGGACTCTTTTTGTTGGTTTAGTGTCTTGTGTATAGTTCTTCCTTTTTCTTCAGTGTTGTACACGGTGGTTAAGTTAGTCTGGTTATTCCCTCATGTGTCCTTTGTAGTTCCTGCCCTGTGTTTGGTTTAGATTTCTCCCTGGTGTGTGTCCTCTGTGTAGTGTTGTTATGTTTTGGCTCCCTCCTGTGTCTGTTTCATGCTTTGCTTGTGTTAGGTCTCATTAGTTATGTCAGTGTTTTAGTTCCCAGGTGTCTTCTGTTTGTAATTAGTGATTTAGTATTTAACCCTCATGTTTCCTTGTCCACCTTGTCTGTCAATGTTCCTGTTACGTGTTTTGTGTGTGGTGCTTCCTGAGTTCACTCCTGTTTTGCCCCTCGTGGCAGTTTTTGTTTAATCCAAGTACTATAAATTTCATTGGATTATTTGCATTTCCTTCGCGCCTGTCTCATCACGCTCTACTCAACCATTGACGGAGCAACGTGACACCTAGACTGATTAACAGTGCTTCTGTGTTTTTTAATTAAACAGTCAAGAGTAATATTCCAATGTCTCTATTGTTATTTATGTTTTTATTTTCCCTTGTTTTTGACCAATGGAACCTTTTTGAGTACCCTGCGTGTTTCAGTTAGTTCTTGGTTTCATGTGTATTTTTGTTGTTGATGGATGTTTATTCTCTTCTCATGCTACAGAACAAATCTACCTTCGGGTACAAATAAAGTAACCTACCTACCTACCTACCTACCTACCTACCTACCTACCTACCTACCTACAGTTTGGTTGCCTCTGTATGAGATTTTACTTGAAATACCACAACGTCCAGAATTCAATGCGAACTTTTTGCCTGTGCACTTCGAGTCGCTTTGGTGGAGTTGAATTTAGGACCTTGGCTACTAGCTAGAAATGATACTCCACAATTTGAAACATTTACTATGGGTCACAATATTGTCCCAGAGCTATAAACCTACAATGCTTCATTGGGTACAGATTTAGCCAGAATCTGCAAAATCTGCAAAAATATTATTTTAATTGTTCCTCCAAGTATTTACACAATTACCAATAGCTACATTGAAGCTTATAATGCTACCTCCGCATCCAGGCTGGATGAAAAGCCCAATGGACTAGTTAGCCAGTAAGCCACTCAACCATTTCTGTAATTCCTCTTTCGTTCATTATTTCCAAACAATTGCACCAAAAAGTATACAACCACCCTGGCTTTAAATATAACAGAGTTAGTAGTATTCTGACTCTGAATGCGTATGACTGGGTCCCCAGGGAGATACTGTGGGAGGTTTTCTGTGAGTATGGGGTGAGTGGGTCCCTTCATAGGGCCATCTAATCTCTGTATGACCAAAGCAAGTGCTGTGTCCGGGTTCTCAGTAAATCAGACTTGTTTCATGGCTGCACTTTGTCACAAAAAAACATTAGTGTTTGTGAATTGTGAATTTGTATTAATTCTTTGTTCTCTTTCTTTCCCAGAGGGAAAGAAATTTGCACGCCCAATTTTTCAGTTCTTTATTTGTTAAAAAACTTTAAAATATCCAATAAATTTCGTGGCACTTCATGATTGTGTCCCACTTGTTGTTGATTCTTCACAAAAATTACAGTTTCATATCTTTATGTTTGAAGCCTGAAATGGGGCAAAAAGTCGAAAAGTTCAAGGGGGCCGAATACTTTCGCAAGGCACTGTACCAACCTGAATCCAGTAAAAATATAATTGTGATATTCTGCATTTGATGTTCCTACAATTGTTTTAAATCCAAGTGACCATACTCACTTGTGCTATTGAGTATTATGCTGTAGTTCATGAAAATAACTACATACTGTTTATTAAGGTTCTAAGCAAGCAAGTTAAACAACTTTGAGTTAAGGTTACCCATAAGGTACTGTAGCCCTGTGGAACTAATCAACAGGTTGTATATTGACAGGAGAATGACACACATGACAGGAGAATGAGGCACAATGATGGATGCACAGTGTAATCCAAAATTGTATTTACTTATTATGTAACTGTTACTTAATAATACATCTTTTTGTCAGGTGGATTTTTTATGGTCATAATAACCATTTTGACTAAAACCAACATTTGCATTTATAGGTTTATGATATAAATGCTTAGTAATACTCAGAGCCTATGTGAAATAAACATTTAAGTATTATTATTGTACTTTGTATTAGTTTTTTTGTGTGTAAAAAATAATAACAAAGTCATTTTCCTTAAAATAAGTACATCTGAAGAAATGTTTAAACATGGCATGAATTCCAAAGGATACAGTGTCTATTTTTAGGTATTTAATTTTATTTTAGTAGAGGTAGTATACATCTATTACTTCTTTAAAGCTGAGTTATTGTTAGAGGGCCTTTCAACAGTGAACATGCTTTCCTCTAAATAATGCACCACACCGCTGAACAGTGATTTTTTATTTAAATCATGGAGTTCAATGACAACATGCATAAAAAAAATCAAAGTTTGCTTAGAAATGTGACAGGGGTTTCTGACAATGTGAGGTAGCAAGTTAAACCTGTGAGCATGCATACCTAATTTCACAGAAACATATGAAGGTTTGCAAGAAATAATATATACAGCTATTAACAAGCCTAAACTATTTGTAATAGATTTTTGTTATTTTACACAAATGTAAATGTCACACTTTTTATAATGGGAGCTGGACATATGTCTGTGTTGCTCCCCTGTATTATGATAAAATATATATACACTAAACAAAATAAATATGCAACACTTTGGTTTTTGCCTCCATTTATCATGAGCTGAACTCAAAAATCTAAGACTTTTTATATGTACACAAAAGGCCTCTCTCTCTCAAATATTGATCACAAATCTGTCTAAATCTGTGTTAGTAAGCACTTCTCCTTTGCCGAGATAATCCATCCACCTCACAGCGTATGAAGATGCTGATTAGACAGCGTGAATATTGCACAGGTGTGCCTTAGGCTGCTGGGAAGTGTTAGATTCTAGTAGATTCTATGTAATCACGTTTATATACAGTTTGAACAGTTTAGGAATGTATTACTATTAGAGAGAGTTGTACAGCTATAGTTGGGGCCTGTTGGAGGATTCTAGGACATGTAAGACAGACAGGGTTAAGATTCAGGGTCAAGCCAGAGAAGACTTTCCTATAGGAGAGTAGACAAGGAAGCAAGGCCAAGAGTGACTTAGGACAGAGAGAGAGCCCTTACAGTTCTTATATTATAACATCAGCATAAGCAGTAGCTTATGGCTTAGGACTTATAGCTTATAACTCTGTTATATATTGGACTGCTTATAACTATATGATCTATTGTAGGTTAGACTGTAATTCCATCACAGGTCTAATACATGTAGATGCCATTCAGACTAATAGATTAGGACATTTTACTGACAGGACATGGGTTACTGAGTTATTTGATAAACAACTAGCAAGGCCAGCTGATTAGACACTAAGACAGAAGTTAAGGTGACCAGTACATGTGCTCACATGAGACAGTCACGGGTCTGAGGAGATTCTTCTAGGAGGTGTGCGAACAACAATGCTAAGGCTATATAACCCCGTTCCATATTATCATTCGGGTCATTTTTCCCCACACATCTTGATGCCTTGTTATGAGATGACCCAGTATTCATAACAAGGAGAACTTTATTAAAACATTCTATTATCTACCACAACCTGACTTCTGAAACCATCATTTCAACAAAGATCCTGTTAAGCCTGAAATCACCTTCTAACAAGTGGTGCCCAATGTTTACACTCAATATTTTCGTTAACTTGACTTTGACTTTCCTGGAGACCAACATATTGCACAGTTGTTAGAGAAATGAGCCAAAGGCTGCGGTCTTGAGAGACAAACTGAGAGAAAGAACTACAGCTGAGAGAAAGAACTACAGCAATAGATACACTAAAAGAGACATTGTTTGAGGACCTGCTATCACACAGCTGTTTTGAGAAACGGGCTGAGAGCCGTAGGTTTGGAGGCCACAAACTGAAGAAGACGAACTACACCTATCTGTCTTTGTTTGAGGCCCTGACTGACATCCGAAAGAGTTGCTGGTACACCTGACTGAAATTTGGAGGAAGGTGCCAGGTCACAAGGTGAGCCAAATGCATACCAGTCTTGGCACAACAGCAGTGACAATGTCACGGGTAGAAAGTGGAAGTCATTTTAATAGGAATGACGAGGAGAACCCTGTAAATATGTATATAATCTTAAGAGATGTTTAGAATATGTTAACAGAAGGGTAAGATTGGAGTCAGGGGATGTGGGATTGATTTTAGAATGTCGGAAATGCCTGAGCTGGAGCCACAAATGTAAATATAGATAGTAAATGGCTCCGCTTATTTTATTATTTTTCATATATGTGGAAAGACAATACACTCTGTCTTTCATTGCAATTCCAAATGTTTTAAAAACACAATGGCCCTCATTTATGAAACGTGCGTACGACCTAAAACAGGCGTACGACGGGCGTACGGCGATTCATACGCAAAGCAGCGGATTTATCAATTTGAACGTGATCGTAGGCTGCGATAAAATCTCACGTCTGGTCTGACTTCGTGTACGCAAATTCTATAGTGTGACTAGCGGTGTTCATGGTATAACCACCCG
>JACXGM010039542.1:0-10547 GCA_016801145.1 Umbra pygmaea
GCCAGCTGCTTCTTTGGGTGGCACAAGCACACCCGTGCCTACGCCACTGATTTGTGGAACACAGAAACTTCGGATCAGTAGCGCACTGCAAACGTGTGATGTGTGAAAGCACAATGGCTTGTCATGGCTCCGCACCGCATACGAACTGCAACCGCACCGCATCCGCACTGCAGACGGAGTATGTCTGAAACGGGCGTGAGACTACCTCTGTGGTTGGTTACCGTTCTCTGCTATGTTTTGCAACTCTTGGATGAAGGGTTGATGTTGACCATGTATCATGTTAGGGAAGAAGAAACTCAATTGACCTATCGCCGGCCCCTCCCCCAAAACTGCCATTGTCCAATCACACATCATAGCAACCATTACAATGTGAGCAGGTCCGACAAACATTGACTCCAAGCAGGACGGTAAAGCGGTGCGCCAATGGCGTTTGTAAATCGGACACTAGATAACCCGAGAGATTGTCTGGAGAAGTTGTGTTCTTTCCCTTCCCAAAGCCGATAACACAACGTGAGCGGTGCCTACAATGGATAAAACAGTGTGGACGGCTCCACTCCCAGTTAAATGTGTCTAACATTACGAAGCATAAATACGTCTGCTCAAAGGTAAGGCTAACAGCTAATTAGTTACCGTGTTGTCTAAATCTACTAACTAGAGGCAAGAACACAACTGGGACCAAAGTTATGATTACCATGGATATCATTGCCAGAATGTTAACCTACTCTAAAAGCTAAATTTAACGAGCCATTTAGCTTTAACCAACATTAGTTAACATGTTAGCTAACGCTAGGTTTGCTGCTGTTGTGTTGGGTCTTTGAGCTCACCAACTTTATTTTTTGTCAGTTTACAACAAAGTTGAACATAGCGCCCCAACAAGCAACTTTAATTAATTTTGTTTTTATCTTTCATGTAGCATTTTATGAACGGATAACCTACCCAAGAGCATGACTTGTCCACAAGGCTTTGCTGATTCCGTTTGAGGTACAGGTCATGGTGTTTCTCAGATTTAGCTTGAGACCGGTAAGCATTAGCCTCGATAGTAGTCGTGTCTCCTTCATTGCGTATTTTTACATTTTGAATATATACCTCCAATGCATACTGTAACCCCTTTTGCCTCATTCTTGAGGATATCGCGGAGGTAATGCTCCAAAAAAGGTAAATGACATGCACGCTATACCTTTTCCGTTATGGCAATCTGTTGAACTGGTCGGGTGTTTGACCATTTGTTTGTCGGACGTAGCAACATTAACTAAGGGGGGCAGGGCTCGGCGAAAGGCTAATTGTCTCACTGCGCACTGACCTGTTTTTGGATGTCGGGAGCGAGAGTTGTGCAGTCTCTTGCCTTGGAATGCGTTGTCTGACTTTGAGGGTGACCAGCGCAATACTTCATTAGAATTTTGGGATTTGATCAGAAAGCAATGTCTTTTAATTATATTTGCAAATAAGTTATTTATTTTCATAATATTAAGTAAAGGAACACTTCTAAATGTATCTTATCTTCCATTTTGCCTGCAGCATTTTTACTTGCACATGATAGACTGTGCATAATTAAGTTGTCACACAGTGTGTGACTCCAGCTTCGTACCTGGAGCCGTGTACGGCTTGTAACCACAGCAAAAATCGCTGTGCTCTAGCCTTATCTCGTTAAACGTACACTTTCCCATTTTCCACACGTAGGCCTAGCCAAACTTTTTGTTTGGCTAGGCCTTAACGTTTCAAGGCCTTAAATTTAACGTTCAGAATTTCAGACTTTTTAAGACCCCGCGGCAACCCTGTAATTAGCAAACACAAAGACAGCTGTGAGGTCAATTTGTTTTATTTTTCAGTATAATATAATATATCAGGAAACACAGGGAAAATAAATAACGCTGCTTGACCATGCAGAAATAAAAAATACACTTGAAATGGAAAAAAATACATCTTCAATCGAGACTCTCTTTTTACAACAGCTGTACATATTATAATATATATTTATATATATTCACCTATTGCAGAAGAGGGTTTGATTAGTGATAAACCGGTCTTTACAGCGTGCGGTTATGCAATGCGAAGCTTGCTTGAAACCGATTCGTTTTAGCTTCAAGTCTATTTATCTCGTCAGCGCAAAGTGCTTGGGGCAAGCAGATAATTCAATAAATATTAAAAACTGTACATAGAACAATTCTAAAATCCACACTGCACCGGCTGAAATGTTCGCTATTGTATTTGAATATAAAATATTAGAATAAATATATATAATGGGTGTGCCGAATGACAATGCAGAGCCTGAAGAATATTTGCTCTGAACTTGTTAGTTGAAAATCTTTTTTAAACATTTAAATTCTATAGAGCCTATAAATTACAAAAATACAACAGCATAAATATGACATGTTGTAATTCAGGCTATTGTTTCCGAATAACATCCAACGATGGAACACATTTAAAAAAGAATAAAACAGAACTTTCTGATTGTGGCGTTTGTTGAAATTAGAGGACCAATTGGATTTTCATTCTATAGAGGCAAAAAATATACGAAATTAGCCTACTACAGCATGTATATATCCTTATATTGTGTGTATATACAATGCCTTGCGAAAGTATTCGGCCCTCTTTAACATTTCGACCTTCTGCCACATTTCAGGCTTCAAACATAAAGATAAGAAACTGTAATTTTTTGTGAAGAATCAACAACAAGTGGGACACAATCATGACACAATCATGAAGTGGAACGAAATTTATTGGATATTTCAAACTTTTTTAACAAATAAATAACAGAAAAATTGGGTGTGCCAAATTTTTCATAACTTAATTATTCATAACTTAATACTTTGTAGCGCCACCTTTTGCTGTGATTACAGCTGTAAGTCGCTCGGGGTGTGTCTCTATCAGTTTTGGACTTAGAGAGACTGACATTTTTGCCCCTTCCTCCTTGCAAAACAGCTCGAGCTCAGTGAGGTTGGATGGAGAGCGTTTGTGAACAGCAGTTTTCAGTTCTTTCCACAGATTCTCGATTTGATTCAGGACTGGACTTTGACTTGGCCATTCTAAGACCTGGATATGTTTATTTGTGAACCATTCCATTGTAGATTTTGCTTTATGTTTTGGATCATTGTATTGTAGAGGTATTTCGGAAACAGGTAGCAACATTAGGTAGCAACATTAGCCTAGCTAATTTAGCTACGGTTTGAAACATACAGTTTGAAGTACCAAACTAACATTTGTAATTTAGAACATATTGTAAACTACATATTTAAGATATCTTTCATTTGCCTTATACATGTGTTTTTTATTGTTTAGGAAAGTATTGTTTAAACAATAGGGATAGTTGTTTGAATACTCAGTCAGAATGTGATACAGATGTGGCTTGTGTCAAGGTGGCTGAGCCAAGCTAATACAAAATATTGTTGTGTTTGTCTTTCAGAATCAGTAGGACACGCCTAACATTTCTTTACCAATCCTACAAGGAAAACAGTGTTATGCCTCCCATGAAAAAGAGAGCTGACTCAATCAAGCCAAAGTTACATTTGAAGCATGAGGATTTGCAACAAGTTGTAAAGATCATCAACAACTATGCAGAGGATAATGCAGTAGTATTACCTGGACGCCACCCAGGACAGAAAAACTTTGCTGGAAAGCTGTTGCCATTGCATGTGACAAAAGCAGCCTTCTGGGGTCTCTACAAGGAAGCCATGACTACACTTGGTATGTAAAAGCATTAGCTACATGTTATATCATTTAGCACAAACATTGATGCAACTACATTTATTTTGTACTTTAGTGTTTGTGTATTCCAGGGCAACGTGCAGTTGGCCTGTCTTCATTCAGGAGGCTTTGGAGAACATTGCTTCCCCACATCTCAAGCACTTAGCCCATGTTGGATCTTTGCTGGCAGTGCCAGAAAAACATATACCAGGTCTACTGATCTGCCAATGTGCCAGAATCTGTTAAATCAGCCATGCTGAAGAAGCAAGAGTGTCATCTTGAGCTTGTTCTGGGTGAGCAGTCTTCTTACCAGGAAATGTTGGCTTACTGCAAGACCACCTGTAAAGCCATGAAGTTGTCTCTAGGATTCTTTGAACCAGCCAGCAAAGACATAAGGATGCATTACAGCTTTGATGTTGCTCAACAGATAAGGAACACTTTCTCCTTTATACACTACATACATTTTAAAATACCTTCATTTGTGTCTGATGTTATTTCTAATCATCTTATCTTTTTCAACAGGTGCACTATCCTTCTGACCCAATGCAACCAGGTCCCATGTACTTCCTGACTCCTCGCAAGTGTGGGTTGTTTGGTGTCTACTGTGAAGGTATGCCACAACTAGTAAACTATTTAATAGATGAGGGCATGTCATCCAGCAAGGGCAGCAGTGCATTTCTTCAACAGATATGGAGTTGGGGAGACAAATGTGGACCTACACTGTGACAACTGCAGTGGACAAAACAAGAACAAGTTTGTTCTATGGTATTTTGCCTGGCGGACAATGCACAAGCTCCACCATCATCTGGACCTTAACTTCCTGATCACAGGCCACACTAACTTTGCCCCTGATTGGTGTTTTGGCCTCATCAAGCAGCGCTTCAGGAAGACCAGAGTTAACACTTTAACACATTTTTATTCACTGTGTGCTTCTGTTTTACAGTTTCAATGCTCAGCAGCCTGGGGTTGTTTTTGCCAAGGACTTGGTTGGAACCAGTTTTCAGCTGCTGCGCAACACTTTTAATCTTCCTCCAAGGGATGATCTGCCAGTAAAATATCCACCTGGACTTGACACAGCCAGGCAAACCTGTCTTTTTCAGAGGATCAGAGAGTTTTGTGACAGATGCCATGAACATCACACATATTTATTAATGTAACTGTGTTTTTATATGATACAAATAAACCTTAATTTACTATCTACTATTGCTGGTTTATATATGTTTTTAGTGTACAAAAATGTATAGATTTCAAATATACTAAAGTATGAAATATGTGGGTAAAATCTTATATAGAAATATAATTTTTACTATTGAAATAATACTTAAATATTTTTTCTAAGTGTTTCCAAAATATGACAGTTTATATTTACTGTCTTTTTGCTTGAGAGTCAGATTGACTCAGTCACTGTACTGCCTTTGTTTGAAAGATGTGAACAATCTTGAATGGGCGTGAACAAATGGGACCTCTGTGGGGGTGAGATCTATGGAAAAACTTTGAGGGCCTATTTCTCAGTTTTGCAACAAAAGTGTGTCATCATTTGAAGCATCATAGATTTCCAAATGTTCCTTCTATTTCAATGTGTGATACACCATTTAAAAGCTCTAAATCTTTAATTTCATAAAATCTAAAAAAAAATATTTCTGACCATAAGCCTAGATATCTGTGGTGGGTCACCTATTGTAATGAAGAATAATTGTGTTGGCGGTCTAATGATTGGATGGAATTCAGAAGCATACACCTCATTATGTAATTATTTTCACGGAGTTCATGATGTCAACTTCAAAGGCTTTGCAATAAAATGTGATTAATTTACAAATGCACCAATGATCTCTGCTTCTCATGTAATGTAAAATTTAGGCTATATTACACTAAGTAATTTGTTCTGTAACAAAATAGGTAATTAAACAATATTTGTAATCAAATTTATTTTAAAAACGCTGGGAACAAAATAGTTAATTGATCTACACAGGAAAAACTGTACATTGCTGTATAGAGTTGCAAGTGCTTTTATAATAGAATAATAATAATCCAAACATTTTCTAAGGCTGTTTCTTTAAGGGCAGAGATAAAGGCAATGGCAGACAACTTGTTGATCTGCAGAGTGGCATTGGCTGAAACACAGGGCGCGTTGCTAGAGTCAGACTGCAAAATAAATATCTATTTTTAGATCTTCCTATCAACACATATAGTTGTTAAATTGAACGAAGCTATATACCTATTTCTTGATATTGTGCCATCAAATCATAATGCAGGTCCCAAAACTTATTTGATCTGAATATATTTTAAAATATTTTTTAAACATTCAAATTCTATAGTCTTTAAAATTACGAAAATGCAACAGCATAAATATGAGATGTTATAATTCAGGCTATTTGTTTCTAAATAACATCCAACAATGGAACAATGGCATAATTTAGTCTACAACAGTAGTGAAATGCAAGTGACAAGTGCAGGTGGAGAATGAAAAATGTGTATCAGTGTATTCAAAATTAGATTTCTTAAAACAGAAAGAAAGTTAAGACAGGATAGACAAAAGAAATGGTGACAGTAGTTACCCAATTTTTCAAAACAGAAACGTGGATGTAGAGTTTTATGAATTAACCTGTTAGTGTAGCCCATTATAAGCCCAAATATTTTGTTCCTACATTTACAGTAGCTGACATACAGTTATAAACTTAACAAATTACTTGCTTCTGTCACAAGGGGTTGTTGGTGTTAAGGGAGGCAGAATGCAGGAGTGCTGTCCATAGATGTTTAGTTTAATTTGAGAAAATCAGAGTGGCTACTGGCAGAGCTTACAACCATAACAACTCATACTGTCAATGTTTGTCATCCCCTACTATACTAGATACGCGGTATAGGCACGGTGAAAACAACAGAACACAGAACGTGTTTTAATAAATGAATATGCTACGGCACTATATGTGGTGAAGTCACAAGCTACAATGTGAAAAAAACGTTTTTATTCATTTGTTTTAACTGAAAGATCTCATCAGAGTTGTAAATGATTTTCCATGCAATGACTACATTAATTGGTAAGTTATACTGTGTCATTCAGTGAGAAGCATAAAATTCACAATAGTATCAAAGTAGGATTTCTTGCATGAAAAGGTATTTTAAATATAAAATAGGCAGTTTAGATTACACATTTATATTGTAGGAAAGGACTAAAGCACTACAAATAATACAATTAAATTCAGAACGTACTTGTTTTAATGATAAAGAACCAACGCTGTTGTACACTACAGATTATCAAGGGGAAATGCTTTGAATGAATGTGCACCCTGTTCTTTTAAAAACACGATTGACTTTTTACACCAACGCATGTATCATTCCTATCGTGCACCTGACACATAAGGGACTTTTCCCTTCACAGTCAGTAAATTAGGGAATGAACTTGCATTCGTTGAGTGGTTCAGCGAAAAGAAGAGGCGTATTCCGGCGCAAAAGTTCCCTGGTGCTATCTTGCAGTTCCCGAAAACAATTCCGCCACAGACCAGGAAAAATCTGGTTAAAGGTCAGTGGTGTGTTATTCAGATGCTATTTTAAGTGTGCATGCTTGGCCATAATGTAGCGTGAGCACAATGCACATACACTTATGCTCCTCTCATCTACACAAATGTAGCAGTTCCCATTATTGCAATCTATACATAATTAGAAGGAAAAATATTACCACACGAGGGAAATCATTGTGGTGTCCGAAGATGTGAAAAAATAGGCATACATCTAGTGTACACATTTACCAAAATTATTCAGAATAAATTATTCGCACTGATATACATCAACCGCAAGCGAACCCATTCAATCAACATACAAGTAATTTGCGAGGCTAATAGTAAAATCACCCATGTCTTTGTGAATTACCCTGGCTCAAGCCATGACTCATTTATGGCAAACTCTGCCATCTTTGAGGGGAATCCCCTCTTGGATGGGTGGCTTTGAAGGGGACAACGCTATCCGTTAAGGACATTGCAGATGATGACACCATTTGATGCCAGCAACAGTGCGTGAAATGCTGTTTAATCGAAAACACACAAACACACATCCATCCATCCGTTTTCGTCCGCTTTTCCGGGATCTGATTATCCCGAGGCGTTCCCAGGCAAGGTTGGAGATATAATCTCGCCACCTAGCCCTGGGTCTTCCCCGAGGCCTCCTCCCAGCTGGACGTGCCTGAAACACCTCCCTAGGGAGACGCCCAGGGGGCATCCTTACCAGATGCCCAAACCACCTCAACTGGCTCCTTTTGATGCAAAGGAGCAGCGGCTCTACTCTGAGATCCTCATGGTTGACTGAGCTTCTCATCCTATCTCTAAGGGAGACGCCCGCCACCCTCCTGAGGAAACCCATTTCGGCCGCTTGTACCCACACAGTGTAGCCTAAATGAACGAACATTCGGCACACTGAAAATGCTTGTCAGGTGTTTGGATAGGACAGGAGGCACTTTACACTAGGCCTGGCAAACTTGATTCATTTTAAGGATTCTGGGTATTCTGAGTCACTCACTAAACTGATCTGGGTTGTGTGAGTCACTTGAGTCAGTATTGCTAAATCTCCAAGCAAACTCTGTCCTTGCCCATTCTCTCTATCCACTAATGTAGCAGGAAGTTATGTGGATTCACATGGTGCAGACTCACTATTTCAGAGTGTAGTAATAAGCATTTATTTAAAAAAGGCATACATGAAAAAAGAAACACAACATTAAGCCATACATAGGCAATGAAATAATAATAGATGAAAAAAATGCTAAATGTGCTAATCAATTAAAGATAAAATACAAAAATGCCAAATGTACTAGAACAACAGTAAAATCTAATAATAAAATATATTAAAAGTACAATATGTAGTTTTTGGCCACCAGGGGTCTCTCAATCAAAACAATAGCAAAAGATGTTCTTGGATGACGTCAGGAAGTAGTGTGGGATTATGGTTTTTGTTATTGTCGTCAATGACAACCTGCCAATCTAGCGTCTCCGGCAAAAAATATGTTCACTAACAAAGTAATGTATTGTTAAAAATATTATAACTTTATTCACGTTATGTTTGGCGGTTCCATGGAACTTACAGCAACTAGAGCAGTCAAATGTTATATGACGCCATTGACGGAAGACAAAATGAAACGTCCTGTGTCTATGAATTATATTACAAATTTCTCTGGGTTTGAAAGTTGGTGGAAACATTTAGGATAATGTAAGTACACAACTATGAAATATATATAATATAGGTATAGAGATGTTTGCTTTATTAATGCAAAGTACGTTTTTTGTTTTGGAAAAGTACATATTGTACCTTTAAACACA
The DNA here is from genome assembly GCA_016801145.1 of Umbra pygmaea. NCBI lineage: Eukaryota > Metazoa > Chordata > Actinopteri > Esociformes > Umbridae > Umbra > Umbra pygmaea. The sequence goes on from JACXGM010039542.1 coordinate 8,982, forward strand.
AAAACAATCAAACGGAACAAACATACAAAATGTGCAAATAATAAATGCTAAGAAAAAATGAAACAACTATTTACATTATTACTACAGCTTCATTCTTATTATATGTTGGCATTTAAGAACGTTCATAGTGCTGAGGCTGTACCTCCTCTGAGAAAGGATTTGCATTGTTTTAGAAAAGACCCTCTCTGAGGGCACAGAGGTGGCAACAATGCAGAGTCTAGTCTGCATGACTGTGCTCGTGTTTTTATAAACCAGTGCTCTGGCTTTCCACCACTGCAGTCAGTTGTGTGGGGGATAATTTGTTCAGACAGAAATCCTTTGACCTCAAGCATGGCCTCAGTTATAGAGTTCTGGTTGACTGGGCGTACACTGGTCACCCTCTCTTCAAAGTCAGCCCAAACCTGAGACACTGACTGAGATTCAGGGCTTGGTGCAGCAGTGTGCCATCCCCACTCTCCTCTGTGGCTGATGTTGGGGCTGCTGCCTTAGCTGTTGCCCCCACCACATGGTGTCGTCTGCGTTCCTGTCATTTACAAAAGCATGTTTCTTGAACCGTGGGTCCAAAAAAGTTGCCTCAACCAAGACATGAACTCGTTCAATGTTTGCAAATCGCGTTTCTAGTTCAAAAGCTAGAGTGCTGACCAGCCTTCTCACTGGCTCAGTCTTGAGAGGGTTTTTCTGCCGGTGAGCATTATGGTTTTTATATGGATTAGTTTAAAACTCATTATTTTTATTTTCTGATATTTGTATTTGTTATTATTACTATTATGCTTATTGTAGGCTTTTAAACTGTTAATTATACTTTTACTATTGTAATGTTAATATTCTGTAAGTCACTTTGGATAAAAGTGTCTGCAAAATACTGTAAGTATAAAAACCTATAACCCTAGAATATTATACATACCTCTCAGCTCATTTCCACTGTGACCTCCTCAAAGGGCTCATCACAGGCCTCATCCACTGTTTCCCACTCAGCCAGAGTTAGTGAAGGCAGCTGTGGGTTAACCAGTGCCAGTGTGGAGACCAGGGGCTCTTTAATTTTCAACATCTGCTGGTGCATGTAAAATGTGGAGTTCCAGCGCATCACCACATCTTGTTTTGGTCGCGATGTAGCCTGTCCCATCTGCTGCTGGACCTCGAACAGCTTTGCAGAGGCCACTGTGCTTCTGCGCACATACTCCACAATGGACTTCACCTTCTGAATGGTAGCAACTATGTCAGGATGCTTAAGTGCCTTCCTCACCACCAGATTGATTACATGTGCAAAACAACTGACGTGGTTCCACGTCAGCACCTCCCTCACAGCCTTAAGGATGTTGCTTGAATTGTCTGTGACACAATCAGAAATCTTGTCTTTTATACCCCACTCTTGGGTCACAGTATCCAACTTGTGTGCCAGATGTTCTGCTGGGGATCAGCCCTATGTTCCCACAACCCAATGGTCCCACAGCCCTATGTTCCCACAGCCCAATGGTCCCACAGCCCTATGTTCCCACAGCCCTATGTACCCACAGCCCAATGGTCCCACAGCCCTATGTTCCCACAGCCCAATGGTCCCACAGCCCT
>JACXGM010039543.1:0-10546 GCA_016801145.1 Umbra pygmaea
ATGTCTCGCTGGAAGATAATCCGAGCATGAAGTTCGTCCATTTTATTGTCAAGTGATTGAACATTTGCAAGTAAAATGCTCGGTAACGGTGGATTGCTGTATCTCGTTCGTGATCTGCATAGAGCCCCCGCTCGCTTTCCTCTTTTCTTCTTCCTGCGTCGCCTGCGTGTGAGTAAACAAGTCGACGACGGCGGGATATACCAGTTGCAGCAATTACTCCGGTAAGTGGAAAAAAAGTCTGTATCCAGTGAATTACGTATATCCAAAAGTGCTAGTCGATCATACTGTATGAGCGACAGTGCAGAACGTGCAGAAATAAAAACTAAAAAAATAGTAATAAGCGAAAACCTGCATAGAGTGAGCAGAGCCATTGTCCATGCGACCATCCTCTACGGCGCACGAAGTCTATTGACTATTGTCTATTCAGGAATCAAGTACTCCATTACTAGTATAGCGACATGTTTTTTAGAAACAGAGGTAGGGTATACACTACAATCTTGTCCCCATTCAGTTGGCTCATAGCTGCCATTATTGTTTAAAACATTTCAGGTGCTCTGGTAGAAATTAACAAGCACATATTTTTTTAACCTGTAAGGGTTTTGTTGGGTTTTTACCTTTAAAGGGACACTCCAGACTGATAAACACTTCAAAATTGTTGTGCCGGTCATGATTCTGACCTTACAGTCACTAACCACTTACCAGATGCCCAAACCACCTCAACTGGCTCCTTTCAACGCAAAGGAGCAGGGGCTCTACCTTAAGCTCCTCACGGATGACTGAGCTTCTTACCCTATCTCTAAGGGAGACACCAGCCACCATCCTGAGGATACCCATTTCGGCCACTTGTACCCTGGATCTTGTTGTTTCGGTCTTGACCCAGCCTTCATGACCATAGGTGAAGGTAGGAACGAAAACTGACCGGTAGATTGAGAGCTTTGCCTTCTGGCTCAGCTCTCTTTTCATTACGGAGGCCAACCCTCACCTGAAATGAGTTCGACTTACTGACAAGAACACAGACGCAGCTCTCGCTTTGGTCATACAGAGATTGGATGGCCCTAAGAAGGGACCCCCTCACCCCATACTCCTGCAGCACCTCCCACAGTATCTCCTGGGGGACCTGGTCACACACCTTCAGATTCACAAAACACATGTAGATTGGATGGGCATACTCCCAGGCTCCCTCCAGGACCCTTGCGAGAGTGAAGAGCTTATCCGTTGTTCCATGACCAGAACGGAATCTGCATTGTTCCTCTTCAACCTGAGGTTTGACTATCAGCCCAACCCTCCTTTCCAGCACCTTGGAGTAGACTTTACCAGGGAGGCTGAGATGTGTGATTGGCATACACCTTCTGGTCCCCCTTTTTGAATAGTGGAACCACCACCCCGATCTGCCACTCCTTTGGCACTGTCCCAAACCTCTATGCAATGTTAAAGAGGCATGTCATCCAAGACAGCCCCTCCACACCCAGAGCTCTCACCATTTCTGGACGGATGACATCAATCCCCGGCGCTTTGCCACTGTGGAGTTGACAACCCTTAGCGACTTCCACCAGGGAAATCGACAACAATTCCCCATCATCCTTCAGCTCTGCCTCTAACATATTAGTTGGATTTAGGAGTTCCTCAAAGTACATCTTCCACCGCTCTATTACCTCCTCAGTTGAGGTCAACAAAGTCCCATCCTTAGTGTATACAGCTGGGATGGTTCCCTGTTTCCCCCTTCTGAGGTGGCGAAGAGTTTTCCTGAAGCACCTTGTTCCAGGCCGAAAGTACATGTCTTCTCCAAACTTTCTCACACCCACTGCTTTGCCTCTTTCACGACAGATGCTGCAGCCCTTCGGGCCCTTCGGTACCCTGCAACTGCCTCCGGAGTCCTCTTGGATAACATATCCCAGAAAGATGCATTCTTCAGCCAGGCTTCTCTTAACTCCGGTGTCCACGAAGGTGATTGTGGGTTACCGCCCCTTGAGGCACCCAAGACCCTAAGACCACAGCTCCCCACCGCAGCTTCAGCAATGAAAGCTTTGAACATTGTCCACTCAGGTTCAATGTCCCCAGCCTCCACAGGCATGCACAAAAAGCTCCACCATAGGTGTGAGATGAATGTCTGTCTGACAGGCGTTGCTGGGAACGCTCCAGACGTTCCCAGTTTACCAACACTACCAGTTTGGGCTTAGCAGGTCTGTCCAGAGTCTAATCCCACCCCCTAACCAGATGGTGATCAGTTGACAGCTCCACCTCTCTCTTCAGCCGAGTGTCCAAAACATACAGATTATAAAATCGATCATTGACCTTTGGCCTAGGGTGCCCTGGTACCAAGTACACTTATGAGCATCCCTATGTTCGACCATGGTGTTTGTTATATACAATACATGACCAGCACAGACGTCCAACAACGAACAACCACTTGGGTTTAGTTCAGGGTGGCCGTTCCTCCCAATCACGCCTCTCCATGCATCTCCATCATTGCCCATGTAAACGGTGAAATATGGAACTACGGAGTCCCCCCTGGAGCCCCATGCAGGACTCCATTCAAAGTCTTAAAAGAAGGCTGAATACTCCAAACCTCCTGTTCGGTGCATATGCACAAACAATAGTCAGTCCCCCACCACAAACCGCAGGCGTAGAGAGGCGACCCACTCATCCAACGGGGTAAACTCCAACGTACCAGCGCTCAGCCAGGGGCTTGTGAGTATCCCCACACCCGCCCGGCATCTTACACCCTAGGTAACTCTGGAGAAAAAAAGTGTCCAACCGCTATCCAGCAGTATGGTTCCAGAACCTTCATACCTTGGTTCAGACGGTTCGGTACCGGTTCGGTACAATGAAGGGAAAAGCAAAACAAAAATGGAGAATGCAATTTTTTTATCGTGCATGTCTCAGGCTGTAACATCTAGTGTCATTGTTTCTCCCCTGAGCTAGCACATCTGGGTGACGTCGTCAGATATCTGTTAGCATGTTACAGTAGATGTATTTTCACTCACATACCCAAAACCTGCTGAGCAACGCCGACACACAGACCTCGTCATATGCACCACTCTCGCCTGTGCTACTGTAACTGACTGGGAAAATGAAAATCACCCAAACTTGCGATCTTAAAGAGGACAGCGGGTTTTCTAACTATTATTGTTCGCCACCACTCGCCATACTTGTCCTTAGTCCTGCTATCTCTGAGTCACTGGACCGTCGACCTGACAAAAAAATGCATAGGCAGAGCTTGGCTACATAGCTTCAGAGCTCAGGCGGGGATACAGATTAGGTGTCCCTAAAGAACCGGCGTATCTAAAACAGTAGTTCCGTATTACATTAATTCATTTGCATTGAAGATTTATTAATTTTATACCATGTATTCTCTGTGTAAAATCATGCACTGAACCGTGACGCCTGTACCATTTTAGTTCAATGCAACGTGACACCCGTACAGTTTCGGTTCAATATGACGAGTACAACCATAGGAGGAACTATTCCCCATTTTGGTTCAATACAAATGAAGGTACCATTCCACCCCTAGTGCGTAGAGTTGCTTGAAGTATGCAAACACATATTTGAACAAGACACCTTCCTTTTGCAAGAAGGTGCTGTGGACTGATGAAACAAAGATGGAGTTATTTGGTCATAACAAGGGGCATTATACATGGAGGCAAAAGAACACAGCATTCCAAGACAAACACTTGCTACCACAGTAAAATTTGGTGGAGATTCCATCATGTTGTGGGGCTGTGTGGCCAATGCTGGTACTGGGAAACTTGTTAAAGTTGAGGGTCACATGCATTCCACTCATTATCAGTAGTTACTTGAGAATAATGTAGAGGAGTCAGTCACAGAGTTGAAGTTACGCCGGGGCTGGATATTTCAACAAGACAACAACCCAAAACTCTAAATCTACTCCCAAAATACCTTCATCCAGAAGCCAGACACTCATTACAGGCTATAGGGAGCATTGAGAGGCTGTTATTTCTTCAGATAAATATTGATGTAATATTTCTGTTGCGGTGCCCAAAATATGCACCTGTTTAATTTTGTTTTGATGCATATTGCTAATTTTCTGTTAATCCAATGAACCTCATTTCACTACCGAAATATTCATATATAACCTTCAGTTATTTGATAGATCAAAATGAAATTGCTGATCCAAACAGACTATTATTTATAAATGAAAATCATGGAAATTGTCAGGGGTGCCTAAAGTTTTGCATACAACTGTATATAACAAGAGTTATGTTTTATTTTTTCAAAATACCCAAAGAACTGGATGATTTAAACTTTTTTCCTCATTTTCATACCCTCCCTGTACCCACTAACCCTGCCTTGTCGGCAGCTCTGTAACTCCTTGAACAGATCTGTGGGATACTTTCCGATATTGAATTTACAGGCAATTGCACTCAAGCGAGTGATGTGGCAGGATACATAATCTGATTTATCTAACCCACATACCAGGCAGGCGAGGGGAAAGTCAGAGAACCCATAATCATGATTGAACAACTGACTATCATGACGTAGACTGTCCTGCAATACACAGACTTAGCCCACTACGCCACGCGGACCTCCCAGGATGATTTGAACTTTGATCAAATGTTATTGAATGGTAATAAACAACCATACATTTATTTGGAACATGGCTGTTAAACACTCTGTTGTGAAAGTAAATTACCGAAAATTATACTAGAGGATGTGTTTTCTTTTGTTCTATATTTTTGGTGTATTGGCAGTAAGGAACAGTGTGCATTTCTTGGAAAAATAAACTTACAGCCTTTATTTTGAAATCAGAGGTGTATGTTCTGATATGCTCTGGAATAAAGACTTTTCTGCTAATTTCAAGAATTCTTGGCAAGTTAAAATTGCTTACCCCATTGGCAGATTTATTTGCTTGATAAAGGACAATTTGACCAGATTTAACTTTATTTAGATTTTTTCAAAAAGGGCATTTTTTGCAGTAACTATTTTGTTAACCCACAAGTAAACTTTTGTTTTTGCTAGAATAAATAATTGTAGACATTGGTCATTGTGTGCTTAATTTTTGTGTAAACACCTTCTCATTTTAAGACAGAAAAGCTAATGATAACTACTCTTGAATTAAGAGGAATCATCTTGTTTAGTAGTACTAGATTTAAGATATGTTCACTCTAATTCAGAAAGAAACTTGATTGATAAGCTAGTTTTAAGTTTATTTTACTTAATAAGAGTGCCTGGATTGAGTGTTTTAACACTTATTTCAAGTGATTACTCAGTTTTCTAGAGCCTAGATATTTTTTCTTATTTCAAGAAATCTTACCAAGTGTAATTGTTTTACCCCACTGGCAGTTAATTTCACTTGTTTATAGTCTGAATCTTCTCAATTAAATTTTTTTTATATTTAGATAGTACATTTTTGCAGTGTAGGGACTCTCATTATACTACCGTGGATGTGTGATGCTATTTTGAGCCTTGTTAGTGGTCTATAAGTGGTCTATGTGATTTACTTTTACTTAATTTGTGCCCTCACAGCTAGCGTTATAAGGTAATTATCAGTTCGCACTAAAACTGGGCACATTCGATTAGCATGAAAACATATCCCAGAGAACAGTCGACTCAGTAGCAATGTTTATTAACCCCTAGGTTCATTTTGTGCTGGAGTTTTCCTTTAATTGGTAGTGCTTGGGAGAGGGCACATCCAGGATGTCAATGCAGACTTCTAAATTCATTCAACAACATGGCTCCATCACTTATATATTCTTAATCTGACATCCTCCGCTGATTGAGAATGTATTCATAGAGAAAATTGGAAGTTGGAAAAAAAAGTCTGCATTATTATTTCGACAATTTGAATGCCACCTCGCAGATCAGACTGAGATCATGAAGATACGAGAGCTGGATTTCTCCTTGTTTGGAAACCATGCAGCTGGCTTTTGTCATACAAAATGTTATGGACAAAAAGAAATTGAACTTCCCTATTCATGAGTTTTCAATGTGAAAGACCATTTGTTTTCACGCCAATACTTACTTCACAAACCTATCTCTCGAGCTACCATACACTCGGACGCTACCACGACCCTGCTCTCCCTGAGTGAGCGAGCTGCCTGATGAGCGAGATAGTAAAATAAATAGACCTACTTCAAGCGATTTAGGTATAACATAGACACATTATGGGTATATTATAGATTTTTCCCCTTCGCCTGTGAAAGTTGGACAGCTCAGCATTCCTGTCTGATCTCTGTCCGACTCCTACTTGCGATCATCCATTCCACATTTCCACATGAAATGTGCCATTTCTCTGTTCAGGTTATTACTGTAAAATAATCAGTAGCCTAATTTATCTTTGTTTCGATGATAAATGGAGCCAACCTCCAAAAGTAATTAACCTGTTCTGTGATTTTTTTTCTCACACAACACTGAAGAAACTATGCTCTTATACACTAAAGTTGGTTGTCTTTACATTAGAATAATAATGTTTAATATAATCTAGATTTAGAAATGGAATAAATAGCATTCAATTCAAAATGAATATGTCTCATATATTGAAACCAGGCATTTAGTCATATTACAAAATGAGGCCAAACATGAAATAACATTATAAATTGAACATTATGACCAAACTATTTACTGCTCACTGCCAGTATCTGTAAAGTTTCCCAGTTCCTCTTCCATGAGAACTACATCTTCCCCTTCCTAGATTGCTCAGAACTACAGCTTCCCTAGTCTTGACTGCTCAGAACTATATTTCCCATAACCCAAACTCAATCACCCAAATTCAGTACACCTGCTTTCACTCAGGCTGTATATAAGCACAAACACACTATTGCCTCTTTGCGAGGTATTGTAAGTACATTTTGTCTTTCTACTGAGCATTTATTCTTAAATTGTTATTCTGGCCTGACCCGGGCTTTGGTTATTCAGTATTGTGTTTTTGGATTATCCTCTGTACCTTCGCCTATATTCTTGGATTGTTATTCTGGCCTGACCCGTGCATTGTTTTTTCAGTATTGTGTTTTGGAATACCCTCTATATCTCCAACTGTTATACTACCTGTATAGAATAAACATTGTTGTTATTTTACCTCTGGGGAGTGATTGTTACAGTATCAGCCGTTCCTCCATGTTGAATGAGTCTGGGTGGGAGTGAATGTGAAAGGCTCCTGATTGGTTAACGTGGCATGAACAGACGCAGAAATTCAGATTTTTCACTCGGGCATCCAACGCCAATTCGCTTCAAACACGTGAATGCACAAAAAACTAATAAAATCACTTGCGTGTATCGCACCAGAAGCTCAATTCGCCACTTTGGCGGAATCGCATCCATCGCGCCTTGAAAAATGCACCTATCGCGCCGCGGGACCTCCAGGTGCGCGTAAATGCATCTTTACATTGACTTACGGGCCCTGTCCACTACACATTTCAAAGACGAATTTCGCCTAGTAAAATTTTGCCTCCCATTAATTTTCAGTTGGGTCATGTGACAGTCCACGCGGGGCAGTAGGGGATACCTGGCGATGCGAAGCTGCCGTGAGAAGCGCCGAAAGATAGGATCAGTCCTATTTTTTGCAAATTTGAGACCAATTTCGGTAGTCAGGGTTGGGCGACAGCTGATTGTGTCTGTTCCTCCTTTCTGTATCATCCATTTGAAGTTACAATCGTTATCTACGACCAACACTGACAGAAAATTAATCATTAAGTTGTCTGTATTTACAGATGTACAATGTGTTTAATCCCTGTTACAATACAGTGATACACACGTAAAGAATGTGTCATGTGTACAATTGTTTTGAGGATGTTGGTGTTACTCAGTGGGTTGTATGTCTCTACACAGCTGCTAGACATCAAACATTAGCTTTGTAATTACGTTGCTAGCTTGTGAACTTGGCTGTAGCCCTCTATTTTTGTCTGCCGTGAAGCAGCAATGCCAACACAAGAAGCATCTTTCTGTCATTATTCAGTTTACTCCAGTTTACAATGGAGATCTTTGTGTAAATCGTTTTATATGCAATTATTCCCCTAATAAATGTAGACTATAGTGGGAAGTCATTATTTTGGGATAATATTACTACTCAGTAGGGTGACACTTGCAGATGTTTTCGTTCTCCAGTTGTAGAAGTGATTACAGATCCCTGAAGCCAACTGGTCTTGTGTTGTCTTTCTTTTCTGTCTCCAAGCTTTTTTAATGCCTCCACAAGGGCCACAGCTGCTGCCAGTTTTTATCAAGGTGATTGCAGCATGTCAGACAATACTTTGTTATACCAGTTGTGCAAGTAGACCTCGAGCTTCCACTGACTGTTCACCACTGCTTTCTAGCATGATCTCCTGAAGAACACATATTACTCCAGGAAGTCTGTCTGTAAGATTACGGCAGGCTGAATATCTCCATTCCCACCTAGTGTCACTTAATCTTTGGAGTTCACAAGGCTGGTCAAAGTGCATATTCTTTTGAATATTAAGCCATTTGTGATGTACAAATGAGCCAAACATAAAGATTCTGTAAAAGAGAAACAAAGAAATCACAATCTCTGCTGTCAAGCTTCCAAAACAATTGGAGGCAGGCTCGTCTTCACTAAACATATATTTATTCCACACAGGGAGGAACTGACAAGAAACATAGAGACAAGAATACATAAGTGACAAAGACCTAACATAAACAAGAATAACACTACATAAGAACAGAACCTTAACTATACAACATCACCTGGAACACAAGAGAAACACTTCATACTAAACATATGAATAGACTAAAGACAACTACTTCAAAGAACAAGAACAACCACGTACCTGACAAGAAACAATGAACTACACAGAACAAACAAACCCACAGAACTAAAAACTCAACTAACGAGGGGAGGATGTGCAGGTGTGGACCAAACAACGGAACTGATAGGCTCACCAAAACATGTGACGGGATCATGTGACACAAAGAGAGGGAAACAAAACCAAAACAAAACACATAGGGGAGAAACCACCCTGATATGACACAGAACAAGGACAGATTCTACGGACATTGTGACATATGCTAAGCACTACAGTATTTCATTTTGAATAATTTTACTAGTGTACTTTACATCCTTCCATTCATTTCTGTATTAGAGGACTATGTTTATCCTCCAAGATAGCTAAAAAGTTCCCTTTGTTGTGAGAGTCCTCACATTCTCGATAACCTCTGTGTTGAGGTTGAAGCACCACATTTGCAATAGTTATTATGTATTCATGGTTCTCTTGGATTCTTTTCTCTCTGTCCTTGTTGATGAAATTGAGCAAGGAGGAATTTGTTTGCTCACAATATTGGTGCTCTTTCCATGCATACACTAAATTACAATGGTGCTCAGATTTGTAATGATCTCTAAAGCCACCATCGTGACACAAGGCCTTTTTCCAGTTACAGTAGCCTGATTTAGATATGATGGGAGATTTAGGAACAGTAGGAAGAATAAAGTGACGGCTTGCATAACTAAAAACTGAATGTTTGCTTATAGAGTACTCTAGCCAGGGATTTTCTCTCTACCATGCAGCATTAAATGCCCTCCTGGTCCCAAACAGTTTTTTAGGGAAGATCATGAGGAGAGGCTGGACTGGATCATCTGCTTTTGATTGTGAAATGTCTGGGGAAAATGTAGATGGAGTAACTTGATCAGCTCTCCAAGTAGCACGCACTAAGACATGCACACACAGAGACAATGGGCTTCAAATATTGTCTAACAATACAATTGTACGATAGATACCAGAGTTCTGTAACTCCAGTTCTATGAGTGGAGCGGAGCACCATAGGGGAACTCTGCTCCTTTTGGTTTATCCCTCCTGCGAAGGAGGATGCATCTGAAAACATTTTTGCATACCTGTCACTTACCAATGAGTTGACAGCGCGACCACTATATAAGCTTGGTCAGCCGCTAAACACATCATCCGATAAACTGAAGGCCAAAAAACCCTATGGGGCTCCACTCATAGAAATGGAGTTACAGAACTCTGATAACTATCATACTATATCGTGTAGCTCCGCCCCATAGGGGAGCTCTGCTCCTAATGGTTTAGGGTGGAGCTACGCGCCATCAAAATGTATCCCTGATCACTCCAAAATCTCTTGAAATTGTAAGGCAATCCCAGAATAATAACGGAATAATCCAGGCCAGTGCTGGGAATTGTAGAGAAATGGAGGGAAACTGAAATGTTGAACGCATCCCAATACATGAAGAAGAAGAAGAAGAAGTTTTATTTATATAGCGCCTTTCCGTAGCTCAAGGCCGCTTTACATTATACAGTACAAAAAACACCCAGACACTCAGACATACATTATAGTCACATGGATACAAATAATCACATCAGACAAAATGCATGTTAAACAGATATGTTTTTAACTGGGTCTTGAATATAGCCATGGATGAGGTATTAAGTAGTGTGAGAGGTAGCGAGTTCCATAATTTAGGAGCATTAACACTAAATGACCTTCCACCTACAGTAGACAAACGGAAACGAGGGATGGACAATAAACCAAGTTCAGCTGATCTAAGGGACCGGGCAGGGCGGTAAGGGTGGAGTAAGTCAGACAGATATTGAGGGGCAAGACCATTTAATGCTTTAAATGTTAGCAG
>JACXGM010039544.1:0-10588 GCA_016801145.1 Umbra pygmaea
CACCTCCCACAAACAAATCTGTAACTCTGGTTGAGTAAAAACAATCATTCATATTATCAGCAGATTTTATCAGTGGAGAATATTATTATTATTTTTTTGTGTCAGCGTTAGTTTGCCCTTGAGCTTTTCACAGCCGTATTTAGTATGATTTCATTTCAGATGAGGTGAAATATCATTCTTGACATTTTGACACCTTTCTCTTGTGAACCCCCAAACCCAGCTCTTAATTAAGCTATGCTTAAGTTATTCACAATTGATCTATATATAGCTATTAGCAAAGAATGGTTCCCACTTAAATGATAACAATTCATTTTGTATCCGTGTTAATAAACTCTTCTTTGGTACTATATAAGTGGTTAAGGGCCAGAAGCACCTAGTATTGTGTTGAGTTCAGCCCTGCAGAAGATGAAAGGAAATACTCAATGCTGAGCGTAATTGCTTTTTTGTTAAATCACTTGTCTAGATACGAATGAGAAGAAAACGCACTTAGGTATGTCTCAAGAAGATTGGGAAAAAGTGAATGGAAATAATAAAGTTGTATGCAATCACAATTCTGATCTAATATCAGACTTTTACCATTAAAACTCAATAAAATAAAAAGTATCATGCAGTAAAGTGTTCACAAACATCTATATACCTCAACAGAGAGAGAGGAGGCCTAAATAATTGGCACTATGTAATGCCTCTTGTTTCAGCCCCAAAATATTATGTTTGTACATTTAATAAAAAAATTGACAAAGCATAAATTTGGTGTCGGCATTCAGTTTTTTTGCTTCTTGTCATCTCCCTGCCAAAGCATAGATCCTTGCAATTAAATAATTTTGGAGGGTAATTTTCCCAATTTCCCAAATGTGCTATCTACCTGAAAAAGAAAGATCATCAAATAGCCTAATTATGTGGTTGAAAGAAAATGTAGCACAATGTCAGATAAATGCTATGATGGCTTTTTAATTTCTAATAAATATTGTGAAAATGAATTCTTTACCGTTTCCCCTCCATGCTGACGTGGCATTGGTGGTTTCACTTTCCCAACTGAGGCAACATCCGTTTCCAGCTCCCCTGGACATTCCCTCATTCACACATGGACGTCTTGGTTGTCATTACGCAAACCTTGTTCCTCTTGTTTTTGTATGAAGCGTCTTGTTATCAGTACTCCTGTGTTTGGTGGTTTCTTATGTCTTGCAGTTTATTTGTTCAGCTGTCTTCGTTTTGTGTTCAGGCGTTCATTTGTGTTTCCGTCTGTGTTATTCTTTAATTCGTTCTTCAATGGTAAATCCTTTGTTTGTGCCTGTATTTACTATTATGTATTAAAAAAATTTCATCCATTGATATTATGCACCTGCCTCCTGCCATCTCCGTCCTAACTATGACTATTTTAAAGTAAAATTATTTGTCTGAGTTCAGTTTTAGGAAGTTCCCATTTAAGACAAAATAACAAGGTGAAGGAAGTTCATAATTACTGTAAATGGTGATCAATGAAATGGCAAAAAAATAAACTGAAAATGATTTAAAGATTAGTCACTAAATCTTGACCTGGTTATTAAGGTCTTAATTTGGAACTTCCCAAAATAAATTAATCCAGCAGAGTACATTTACATAAAATTCTTACCACTCAACTTGAAAAGTGATCTGAGCAGAGCCATTTAAACTAAGCATGGACTTATGTTAGAGGCATCATAGATCAGCAGGGTGGTGACAGTGGTAAATGTTTAGTCTCACCATGCAGCTTTATATCTTTCGAAAGCAGACTGCAGTACATAACAAGAAGCAACATACAGTAGACAAAGCAACTGGGGGCTGACAAGTCATGCCAAAATAAGCAATAACTGACAGAACTCATCAGGTTTCAACTATATCAAACATTCAATCCAGCAAAATGTTGTAGGCGGCAAGAAGCTGGAACAGATTGGAAAGTAGTAGCAACATTGACCCAGAAATGACCCACCCATAACATGGAGCAATGCGAGCAACAGAAACAGGACATTTGAGTTGCAGTGTATTGTCAGTGGCCGCTTGTACTGCCTCTGGTCAGCAATGCATGAAGAATGACATGAGGATTAGGATAAAGGCAGTGATAACCAACCATGGTCCATCTCTTTGATTTAACTGAACTAGAAATTATATATAATATATGCACAGTATTACAAATATGGAGATCATTGAAGCTTCCCTATTTATTTACTAGCCTTAAATCTCAGGAATTCTGTTTCCTGGGAACTACCATGTGACACACAATTACGTTAAATGTGAACATATGGCTGTCACAGTACCATACTGGATATTAGGAGCAGTAGTGAGCATAATCAGAGTTAAATAGTGTGGATGTTTGGTAGGGTGTTGTGGTCTAGGATGGTACACAGGTAGTTAAATAGTTGACTCTCACCTGAGGTCTATAATACGAAGAAAAACTTGGGGTTAGCGAGCTAACTTCAGGTTTAACCCTGGGTTTTCATTATCACAACGGTGGTTCACCTGTTACCGGGTTACATCGCCATGATAAATTATGCTGCAAATCAAAACTGCTCCAGAGCAGGTTATAGACAGATTAACCTGAAATTAAGCACTGCCTACTTACCAATCAATTCTCGATTGAAAACCATTCTAGGAGTCGCCATTGTCTTAGGTATAGTTTCTCAGCTTGAGGGATTCAAGTATCGTTGTCAACGTCTTGAGCCGTATGTTGCCAGTGCGCACATTGTCATGTGCCTACAGTTTCACAGACTGTATGCATAGCGTTGCATTTGTTTGCTACAGTTACTTTAGTTTCATGTATGCTGTGTTTGATACGGAACCAACATCAATGTATCCCCTTTCACTGAGAGACAGTACATACATTGTACTATTTTCTCCCACAGTACTCATACTGTACATTTGTTGAACAAACCAGTATTTTAAGTAAGCATTAACACACAACAGACTGTGTGTTGCCAGGGAATAACTCTTTCGCCTTGTGGCTTTCACTGCGGTGGTGTGCGTTTATTCCCTGGCAACACACAGGGAGTCGGCAATCTTACCCATGATTGCGGTTTTGAGTAATGAAACAAGCTGGGAGTTTTTAAAAGCCTCAGGAATCTTTTGCAGGTGTTTAGAGTTAATTAGTTGATTCAGATGATTAGGTTAATAACTCGTTTAGAGACCCTTTTCATGATATGCTAATTCTTTGAGATAGGAATTTTGGGTTTTCATGAGCTGTATGCCAAAATCATCAGTATTAAAACAATAAATGACCTGAAATATTTCAGTTGGTTCGCAATGAATCTAAAGTATATGAAAGTTTAATTTTTATCATTACATTATGGAAAATAATGAACTTTATCACAATATGCTACTTTCTTGAGAAGGACCTGTATATATATATATATATATATACATACACATATATATATATATACATATACACACACATACATATACACATACATATATATACAGTGCCTTACAAAAGTATTCGGCCCCCTTGAACTTTTCGATCTTTTACCACATTTCAGGCTTCAAACATAAAGATATGAAACTGTAAGTTTTTTAGAAAAATCAACAACAAGTGGGACACAATCATGAAGTGGAACGAAATGTATTGGATATTTCAAACTTTTTTAACAAATAAAAAACAGAAAAATTGGGCGTGCAAAATTATTCAGTTAAGTTAATTATTAAGTTAATACTTTGTAGCGCCACCTTTTGCTGCGATTACAGCTGTAAGTCGCTTGGGGTATGTCTCTATCAGTTTTGCACATCGAGAGACTGAAATTTTTGCCCATTCCTCCTTGCAAAACAGCTCGAGCTCAGTGAGGTTGGATGGAGAGCGTTTGTGAACAGCAGTTTTCCGTTCTTTCCACAGATTCTCGATTAGATTCAGGTCTGGACTTTGATTTGACCATTCTAACACCTGGATATGTTTATTTGTGAACCATTCCATTGTAGATTTTGCTTTATGTTTTGGATCATTGTGTTGTTGGAAGACAAATCTCCGTCGCAGTCTCAGGTCTTTTGCAGACATTCTTCCAGAATGGTCCTGTATTTGGCTCTATCCATCTTCCCATCAATTTAGCCATTTTCCTTGTCCCTGGTGAAGAAAAGCAGGCCCAAACCATGATGCTACCACCACCATGTTTGACAGTGGGGATGGTGTGTTCAGGATGATGAGTTGTGTTGCTTTTACGCCAAACATAACGTTTTGCATTGTTGCCAAAAAGTTCGATTTTGGTTTCATCTGACAAGAGCACCTTCTTCCACATGTTTAGTGTGTCTCCCAGGTGGGTTGTGGCAAACTTTAAACAACACTTTTTATGGATATCTTTTAAGAAATGGCTTTCTTCTTGCCACTCTTCCATAAAGGCCAGATTTGTGCAGTATACGACTGATTGTTGTCCTATGGACAGACTCGCCCACCTCAGCTGTAGATCTCTGCAGTTCATCCAGAGTGATCATGGGCCTCTTGGCTGCATCTCTGATCAGTCTTCTCCTTGTATGAGCTGAATGTTTAGAGGGACGGCCAGATCTTGGTAGTTTTGCAGTGGTCTGATACTCCCTCCATTTCAATATTATTGGTTGCATAGTGCTCCTTGGGATGTTTAAAAAAACAAAATGGGAAATCTTTCTGTATCCAAATCCGGCTTTAAACTTCTCCACAACAGTATCTCGGACCTGCCTGGTGTGTTCCTTGTTCTTCATGATGCTTTCTGTGCTTTCAACGGACCTCTGAGAAGGTGCATTTATACAGAGACTTGATTACACACAGGTGGATTCTATTTATCATCATTAGTCATTTAGGTCAACATTGGATCCTCACTGAACTTCTGGAGAGAGTTTGCTGCACTGAAAGTAAAGGGGCTGAATAATTTTGCTCGCCCAATTTGTCAGATTTTTATTTGTTAAAAAAGTTTGAAATATCCAATACATTTTTTTCCACTTAATGAATGTGTCCCACTTGTTGTTGCTTCTTCACAAAAATGTACAGATTTATATCTTTATGTTTGAAGCCTGAAATGTGGCAAAAGATCGAAATGTTCAAGGGGGCCGAATACTTTCGCAAGGCACTGTATATACAATCACTTAAATGAGCTCCCGTTCAAGTTCTCCTTAATGCAATGATCTAATCAACCACGCACCGTTGTGATGAAAAGAGAGCTGAGCCAGAAGACAAAGCTCTCAATCTACCAGGCAGTTTTTGTTCCTACCCTCACCTATGGTCATGAAGGCTGGGTCATGACCGAAAGAACGAGATCCAGGGTACCAGCGGCCAAAATCAGTTTCCTCAGGAGGGTGGGGGGTGTCTCCCTTAAAGATATTCCACCCTAGAGAGGTGTTCCAGACACGTCCAGCTGGGAAAAGGCCTCGGGGAAGACCCAGGACTAGGTGGCGAGATTATATCTCCAAACTGGCCTGGGAACGCCTCGTGATCCCTCAGTCGGAGCTGGTTAATGTGGCTCGAGAAAAGAACGTTTGGGGTCCCCTGCTGTAGCTGCTGCCCCCCCGATCCGATCCCGGATAAGCGGATGAAAATGGATGGATGGATGTTTCAATGTAATTCCAATTGCTATGGAATGTATGAAATGTAACGTGCTCTCACTGTGACTGTATGACATGTACTGTGGTCGTATAAAGTTGCAATGTAATCGGTCAATTAGGTTATAGACCAACATACAGTAGCAAAACTTTAAGGACCAACACAATTGTAAAATGTGAAGGTGCAATAGAACTGGAGATATGTTGGCACAAAACCTATATATTTTAATATATCTCCTGTATTTACTATAGATACTATACTTTCTATAGAGTAAGACATTTACCTAGTAGTAGGTGTTTAAATGGTAATAAAAAACACAAGTTGTATTCTTTATCTATTGATATTAACGTTATTACTAACACAGCAGGAAAATTTTTAATTACACTTTTCTTGTTTTAATTGTGTAATAACTCGTTCTTGGAACCAAATTAGGTTGGTAATACACATACAGTATATGACAAGGGTGAGCTTTTACTGTAATTGAAAAGTGGCTAAATTATATAAAATCCAGAAAATGTCTAGCCAGCAATGAATAAATCTCCAGCATACAGCAGCAGGATGTCCAGATGCCTGGCTGCTGACAGCTATTGGACTAAACATGAGGCCAGCAGTACGAGAAAGAGATGAGCCTCGATTAGACACTTTCTACAAAGCTTTTGACCAATGAAAAATTAAATAACAAGCTGAAACCCAAAACCATCTGTAATAACTGGGTATGTACAACATACACTTACTGCTGAGTGCAGACATGAACTGCCATTTTAAAGTGACAAAACTTCCCTATCTCAGCAGAAACTACCTCGCAGCCACCAAGTTGGAATCCTAAAATAGTGTTACTTAAATTGCCAGGCGTAGATTCTAATGTTCACAACAGTACGAAGAATAAATGTTAAATGAACCAATGACTACTAATAGGGCTGCACTGTAAAACTGTGTCCATCCTGCTGAGAGGCCAATTTGGAAACCAATGACAGTGGCAGCACTATTTGGTAACAGCTGGGGAATAGGCCTGAAAACTGAAACCACTACAGTAAAAAAACCTTAACAAGGTTGTGTAAGACACATGTACGCATTCAAACACTGCTGCTAATTGTTTCTGTGAAATAAATAAAGTTTATAAATGAAATTAATTGTAATCAAGTACAAGGTGACAAAGTAGTTTGAAGATGGTGCACATGGAAATTTAAGTAATCTCAATAGAAATACTGTACTCATACTGTGAACATAGGCTACTGCATTTAGTGATGAAAAGACATAACAATCTGTTCTGCACCATTTGATAATCACACAAAGTCCACAGCAGCAGGCCAGCGAGATATAGTAGATATAGACGCTTTCCAGGTGTGGCTGCAACAATAGCACAATTGATTAATTGTAAATACTGTCTGTGGAATGAAAGATAGATTGTGTTAAAACAGTCCCATTTCAGTGTTAAAACAGTACCATTTTAGTGTTATCTGGCCATCTTAACCCTCTAATACCTCCCTCAGAAAGGATGCTGAATTGGATTCGTATCTAAAGAATTTAAATCCATGTCAGCAGAAAGTGCTTAGTTATTTGTGTGGTTAACAATCGTTGAGCTCTAGACATCAAAATATGTGCGGTTCTCATGAAGACATTCCGCACATGCCATACATTCCATTGCGTTCGAAATTATATTGCAACATTCACAGTTAACGTTAAGTATGCGGATACTAACGGTTAAGGTTAGGCATGAGCAGGGCCCCAATTCTATTTTTTGGGGCCCATGTCAGTCTTGGGCCCTTGGAATTGTCCTAACTTTTCCCCCCTATACGGCGCCCCTGGGCATGATGTTACTAACGGTTAAGGTTAGGCATTAGGTTACTAACGGTTAAGGTTAGATATGACGCTACTGAGTTTAAGGTTAGGATTAAGGTTAGGGTTAACATTACAAAAAACTGACAATCGTCTGTGTGCATGACGCAAGCAATGTAGAACAAAACACACAAAGTGCCAGTCTGGATTTGAACTTGCGAACACTGGCATGCAAGTTGCGGGATTATACGCCCATCCACCATCCCCGACCTTCATCCTAGCAAAATCTAAAAACATATTTCACGTTATTCGAGTGTTCAATTTACTTCTCTACAAACGTAATTGACCATCTCATACGTTCATATTTCACATATTTCAGTTTTACAAAATAGTTCCTTCAGAACGTATTTCATGTGATTTATGGCTGGATTAATACTTTTACACGCTAATACGATTATAATAGTTTACAACATATTGCTTATGGAACTTAGATAGTTGTCAATATGCTATCATTACAAACTTACAAATTAACTGACAGGGAAGGACTGTTAGATGTATAGTGAATAACATTGTCTAGATAGATAGACTTGTTTTGCCTGCTGTCAATACAAAATGAAAAATGTATAGAGGTTTTCTGTTGATTGCTTTCATCATGGCAAAGATCATATACTATACATTCTGTGTACATATAACCTTAGATTACTATTGCTGTGGTTGCACTGGTGTTTAGAGAGAGATATTTTTTTAGTTATTAGTTGGAAATATAGAGAGTAAATATGTTGTTGGTCATCAGCTACAAAACATTCAAATTGGGGCATCCATTAAAATATAAAGCAAGCTGGATATGTTGTGCACATCTGTTTGAGGAAGATGCTACACAACATGTCTATGCTTGATGGCTGACTAATAGCCTAGCATGGGACTAACAGCCAGGACCACTCAATTCCTGGAACTGAGGAAATAGCATTATAAACATTGTTACAGAATGACCTGTTTAACTAAAACAACAGTCAGGCACAGCACTCTGTCAGGTGTTTTTGGCTGCAGCCCAAATTCACATTCCACTACTCTTACAATGTTGCAATTTGCAGACAGATGGTGATGATTAAATTATTTCTTAGGTAAAATAAAAGCAACTACGTAGTTCACGACCATCATGATGTTACGTGCAGTACTTTCAACAAATGAATGAATGTGATAATGTTTGGGTGTGGCTAAAATGTATTTCTGAGATGGGTTGCATTTATAACCTTTATTTATACAGGAAAAAACAAACTGAGACAAAAATCTCTTTTAGAGTTGTGCCCTTGCTTCTATAATATAGTGATTTTAATATATGTAAACTTGTTACTGAAATTTGCAACACCAATATTGTTGTGGTAAAAAAAACATTGTCCCAGTCTTTAGCTCCCCCATGCAGGGACTCCAACGGTTGACATCCCCGGCTTTCTGACATCACCGCTTCGGTCCTGTCCTGTCCCCCCTGATTTGGACAGCATACCTGGACCCATTCCATCCATCACCCTTGCTATATACACTGAACAAAAATATAAACACAACACTTTTGTTTTTGCCACCATTTATCATGAGCCTACTGAATTGTTTGATACATTGGCCTGTGGGGCTGGCCATGGTGCTGAATCCACCTGTTGTGGCTTAAAATCACTGCGTGGGAGTTGTCAGTTTCATTCCCCTTAAAATTGCGACATCTGTGGCATTGTGCTGTGTGATGAAACTGCACATTTTAGAGTGGCCTTTTATTGTGTCCAGCCTAAAGCACGCCTGTGCAATAATCAGGCTGTCTAATCAGCATCTTCATATGCCACACCTGTGAGGTGGATGGATTATCTCAACAAAGGAGAAGGGCTCACTAACACAGATTTGTGAACAATATTTCACAGAAATAGGCCTTTTGTGTACATAGAAAAAGTCTTAGATCTTTGAGTTTAGCTCATGATAAATGGGGGCAAAAACAAAGGTGTTGGGTTTATATTTTTGTTCAGTGTATGTCCCTGTGTTAATCAGTCCAGTATGCATTATTGTCCCACTACAAGCTGTGTAAGGCACATCTTCTGTTCCAAAACTACTACAAGCCTTTTAAGGTGCATATTTGTTATTTTGGGTTTTAATGTTGCTCACTGTCTCAGGTATCTCAGTATTCCAAGTGCTATGCAAATAAAGATGATATCACTATACCAACGTTCTGACTCATACTTCCCATCACAATTGCATATTAGCATAATTAAAGTGTTTACTACCTCCAGAATTGATTTTATTTCATTTTTTGCAGAATTTTAGAAAAAAAACATGATGTTTTCCTATGTAACACAACAGTCACTGCAAAAACTAAAGAAAAAGCCTGGCCAAAAATTTCAAAGATAAGAGAAATGGCAGTATTTTTGTCAGGGTTTGGTTCTAATGAGTGTCAGGAATTTAGAGGCAGGCGCGAAGTAATGGAATATAAACCAAAAGGTACTTTAATAGTAGACTGGGTAAAACAAAACAGCCACGAGGGACAAAACGATTAACTAAAAGCAATCTACAGATAACACTGGAAACAGGGAACAGGAATAACGGATATCAAACAGGAAACACGGAAAGGAATACTCACAACCAGGTAATGTAACAGGGTACAAAGAACGAACAAGGGAGGGAAGCAAACACACCAACTAAATACCACTATTAACGAGGACTAATGAGAGACACCTGGGAAACAAACACACTGACATAATCTGACTAAAAACCAAGGAGCACAGGTAAATACACCACAGAGGCACAAGAGGGAGGCAAACGAAACACTAGGGGAAGGAACCTGAATACACACACACAGAGCAGAAAACAATGACACATGAGGAAAATAACAAAACTAACTAAACCACCGTGAAAACGCACTGAACCCAAAAGAAAAGAGTCAGAATTACAGTCCATCCTGGGCTGGCTCTGACAATTTTAACATCTGATATGTCTAGATACAGTATATTGTGGTCACACAGGTGGTTCTACGGTTTTTAACTACCAGCCAAGTTGTTGTAGCCTTAGTCCAGCCTTAGTCCTAATTGCCATTCAATAGGCTAAGGATCTTTGTTCATGACAAAATAGTAAACAATGTATTATATGTCACATTCTAATCACACCGGGGTTATTTCATGTTAATCATATAGCTCCATGTCTTGTATTAGCAATCTAAGCCATGGTTTCCCCTGGCCCAAATGCAACTGGCAAGGAATCATGTAACAATCTAATAAAATTATGAAACTTGCCATTTAAATGAATCTAATTTATATCAGTTATCTAAATGGCAATTTA